>JAVCKT010022427.1:6348-23130 GCA_032273925.1 Rhynchotus rufescens
TCTGGATTCTCCAGCTCTTGTGCTTTCACTGGCTACCATGTATTCCAGTTAGATATAAAAATATATATATATATATATTTTTTTTTTCTGTCTGGCTTTAACAATTTCCTTTTTCTATCCTTAGTCACGACATTGTGAAGTGCTTAAGTCATCTGCGGCGCTGAACTTCCACAAATCTCTGGGGCTGGGGAGCCCGCAGCAAGTGCTATCAATTTCCCATTTCCATCTTCTCCCAAAGCTGCCGAAGGGGAGCAGTTCCCACATTCATTTCTGCAGCTCTCTCCTCCGTTCATTCCCAGAGGCGGCTGTTAAAGAACTAAGAAGCTATTTTAATTAACTTCAAAGCCATGTGCCTCTTGCCCCTTGTATTTCAATGTCTTTTAGGAGGGAGCTCTCACCAGCTGCAAATACCAGGGTTATCTTCAAGTTTTAATCATCAAATGCCCATCAGACCGAAAGCTTCATTTTAAACCTTTCTGCGTGTTATAGTTAAGTAGCGCTAAGATCCCCATGATGGAAAAATGTTAAATATTCCGTTGTCGTTTCCCTGTGCCCCGCTCTGCAGGTTTACATCTGGTGTCTGATGAGCTGGTGTCTGATGGGGACCGACACTTCTCGGCTCCAGGGAGTTGGGTGCAGCACCCAAGTCTGCTCCTGCTCTCTGTTGCAGAGACCCCTTAGAGAAATCAAAACCTTTTAAAAAGGAGAATCCACCATTTTGAGAGTGTTTTCTTAGTAATTACATTTTTTAAAAGCTGCGTAATCACATGCCACATTTGAGAAACATTCCTCTATTTAGAAAAAGGAAATGAAACCCTGCAGGAATAGTTTGCAGGTCCAGCCAGCAAATCTTACTAATTTCTCTTATTTTATATGTTAATAGACTAGGCTTTTATTTAGCATCTTCTGTACCAAGATGAAGATCTGCTGGGACTTTTTCTCCTTTCAGGTACAGGTTTTTCAAAATTCAAATACTTTGTTTTCAAGGATAAGTTGGCATCTTTTGGACTTTCTCTGCATTTTCAGCCCTTGGGAGATACGCTGGTTACTTGCTAAGTGAGAGTTGGAGGAGTTTCTGAAAATTATTCTCTTCAGTGACTAAAATCTGTCCCTAAATCTAAAATCAGGGACTACAACCCTACCCTCCCACGTGGGAGCCTTCACAGTAGGGCTGTCCTGGTGAGACTGTACTAAGCAAGGATCCAATTGCAGTGGCTCTTTAGTGTTCCCCCTTTGCCTTGCCGGCCCCCTCCCTTTGCTGGGGAGGGGTTGTGGTTCTGTGTCTCAGGGGCAAATTTTGTGCTTTTAATGTTTTTAATGAATTTATGATTTATCCTGGCACTTCTGCCCTTCATTTCATCATCTTTATGCGTGTCTCATATTTTGCAGTTGGCAGCCTGCCTGGAAGGGTCTATATTCAGATTTGTTTATGCTGCCTGGATAGGGTTTCCACTGTTTAAATGATGCTATTTTTCCCCCCGTTGGTTTCATGTCTATTCCTGCATAACCATGCAAATCTCGCCCTTCCCTTTCTTGGTTATCGGCTTCACAGGCTCTCCTGCTTCTCTTAACTTTCCAAAGGCAAATGATTGACTTAGTAAGCAGCCTCTGAAAGTCTCTGGCTGCGACCAAGCCCATTTTGCACATACAGGTGGATAGGATCACGGTGACCTTTGGCAATCTTGCTGTTGACTGTGGCTATCTGCGTGCAGAAGCGAGATGCTGGTGTACTTGAGGCTGGGCTTTACTGGTCTCTTACCCCCTTTCTGCTTCTGTTGTGGCTCTTTGCAGGTATCTGCTCCCTCTTTGCAGGTATCTGCTCCCTCTTTGCAGGTATCTGCTCCCTCTCGTTGCCTTCTCTTTTCTATGGAGCGTCACTTGCGCAGGAGGAAATGCCTTTCCGCCCGGGATGTGTATTCTGTTAAACTGGATCATGGAGGGCGTCTTCCGAGAGCTGGAGCCAGCACATATGGGGAAGAGGGAGTCAAACCTCTCCATTTTTGGCAGTGGTGAACTGTTAATTTGGTTTTCTGCATCACGTGAGAGGCTCTGTCCCTGGCTCTGGAGTGCCGGGTGTCCAGGGGAGCCTTGTGGTCTGCTGCCACGTCAAGCTGTGTATAACGTGGTGTTTCCCCTGGGAAAGCGGGCGGGAAGTGCTCTGCATCCAACCCGAGGTGTCCTGGGAAGTGTCCCGAGGACTCTGCGTGTGAGCAGCTGTAGGGCTTTAGCAGCCACCGCCTCGTGCTCAAACCGCTTCAATTTGCCGCTGCTTGTGGCCTTAAGGAACTACTTAAAGCTCTCACAGGGGGAAAAAAAAATCATCACCACACGTGCATAAGTTGCAGCTTTAATGCTGCTTGTTCCAGTTTTCAGTTCCAGTCAGATCTGACTGGCCGCAGTTAGGCAAATCTCTGCTAAACGGAGTCTATCCAGGGTTTTCAGAAGGCCCTGGGCCACGTTTGAGCGGGCCCGTGGCGTGAGGCTCGTCAGCACCAGGGCGCCCAGCACCCCTGCACGGACAGGGTCCAAGCCCTCAGTGCAGAGCAGAGCCACGCTGGGGACACAAACATGAGCAGTGCAGTCCCATTCTCTCCAATCCAGGTAGTTTGCACAGTTTTGTGTCTATTTTTAGGGAATATTTGAGGACAGATCGCCTGGTCCCTGTTGATGAGGAGTTTACTGTCTTACCTGAGGAAGAAAATCAGTCTGCAGGAGGAGGGAGATGGGATTTTGTTTTCCTCCTAGCAGCTGTACGTGCTGCTAAGGAGGAAGTGATATAAGGTAAAGTTGCAGTTGGGAGGGCAACCTTTGATGAGATACCAGTTATCCAGCATCAACCTGAGATACCTGGCTTGGTGGTGGAGGCGAGTGGAGGATGCAGAGATAGTTGAATATCATAAATTTCCCAGTTTGGCCACTGACATACCTTCCTGTGAGCATTTGCTCCACCAATCACCCAAGGAGCTAGAATCATCTTGAACCTCGAGCTCTGTTAGATCAGAACTTCGTTTGACATCTAGTGTCCCACATCCTGTTGTTTCCATGCATGTCCTTGGACTCCTTGCACTAGAGCTAGTCTGTGCTTAACGGCAGTCTCCTTTGCACTGGATTTGCTGGATGTTTGTAAAGCGGGAGCATGTGCTGCGTGTGTGACCTAGCGTTTGTGGAGCAGCCGTATAAGGGAGCAGGAAGGGTCTGGTTCCTCCGATAGCCCGCTTGGCCGAGCCCCTCTTCCTGTAGGAATACAAGGGAGTTGGTCTTTTCATCAGAGGCCTTGGCTCTGGGAAGTTGTCCCCGAGGGGTCAGTTTAGTGGCAGCATGTTTGGTTTTCATGACTCTCTTTTTTCTTTTGTTCTGGCAGAGAAGTTGTTTTTTTTTTAAATGGTTATTCCAGTTTCTAGAAACTTAGAGAGAAGCCAGCAGCAAATAACAGTTCTTTCACCTGTGTGCCAGGAGGCTACTTGATCTTTTGCCTGTGTAACAGTAGATGGAGGGCTAAGCAGAATACTGCATGTGCGACAACGTAAGATTTTTCTCTTTCTAATATAATTTTTTTATCTTTGATTGAGGATGTTGGCAGAAATCCAGCCCAGGTCCAGAACAGGACGCCGCCTCCGAGCTGAGCCTCTGGCCTGCAGCCTTTGGGAGGCCGTTAGGCCTGGGCTCTGCCCGGTTGCTGCTGCCTTTGTCTGGGGCTTCCTGGCAATGCCTGAAGATCTGTTTGTTCCCCGGCGGCGATCGCAAATAGATCGTGCACGAGAAGGGTCGCTCTCGGATGGGCTCTCGGCAGCTGCACTTGCCCTCCTTGGAGACCAGAGCTGTGTCCAATTTGGTAGTTGACATAAAGGGAGATGGAGACTCTCTAATTTGCGCGGTGTTGCTCCTCCTGGTCCTTCATAGGACTAACTATAGCGGCCCATAGGAACGCCAGCTTATTTGCTCCCCAAGGGAGAGGACTGGGAGTGAGGGCTCGGTGGCAGGTGGAGCCCGCAGCAGTTTGCAGCTTCAGATTGAGAAACTTCAACTTCACTATTTTTAGTGAAGGTCTGGGGCTTGCTTTCTAATTTAGTCTGGATTTGCCCTGTTGAGCAAATCCAGGGCTGTTCAAACAACCCAAGTGCTTGGGCTGTTCTCTTCATTGATACGCATTGCTTCTCCATTTCTGAAATGCAGGTGTGTTTTCCTTGTTCTAAAGGGATGTGAAGATTAGGGCAAGGAGTTGTGATCCTTACTGGAACTCAGGTGCAGGGTCTGAAGCATCGCTGTCCAGAGGTGCTGCCGTTCTCAGCCAGATGCACCGATTTTGATGCAAAATGGCCTACACGGAGATTCAGGTTTAAAGCGTAGAGATGTTAACTGCTGCGACTGAAGAACGTGGCTGAAAATGGCTTCCATGTCCGCTGTGAGGGTTGCAGCTTCTGGGTGGGACGCCTGGCCGAGGACGCGAGCGCTTGAGTCACCCCGGTCTGAATCACCAGAGGTCCCAGGTCTGCCGGCACAAAGGTCTGTGTGAACGAGGCCTTTTGCGTGTCAGAGACTTCGCTGGTGCAATCCCCGACTTCCCTATTCCATAAGCCAGACCCTGCCGTTGTGCTCTCAAACCCGGTGCGAGCGGTGAGATCAGATCTGAGGCTGCGTGTGCGTTCGCTCTGTCACAGGATGTGCCTGAGCTGCGACTTGCAAACTCTGTCCAAACTTTCCCTGACTGCATCCCGAAGATAGTTCACAGAGCAGTGTAAGAGGGTTTTTTTTTGGACCAAACTTGCCCATCTTTGGTAATCATTTCCTGTTGTTCAGGACTCGCATCGGGAGCCATGAATCTAGACGGGAAGGAACCATGCAAGGAATTATTTTCTCCTTTAGCTCCACATAACTGTGGGCTGTTCGAGCCGCTCTGCGGAGGCATTTGAGTCTTGCATAGCTGGGGATCATACGTTCCCAGAGTCTTTGGTAGCTGCGAAACTAAAAATGTTTATTTGTCTAGTAAGTTAGAACACGAATTCAGTTTGTTTAGGCACCAGGTCTCAGCATAGGATATTTTTTTTTTCCTGGCGTGAGCCGAGTTTGCTGCCTAGGACTATAAATTTAAATAGAAATAAATGCAAGATGTCTCTTTTTCCCTTGAAATGTGGAGACGGCCGCGCTAAAGACGAGGATGTGCTGCAAGGCAGGAAATGCCGCCTTCCTCCCCCTTTCTGCAAATAAGCAATAAATAGGACATACAGTGCTGGGTGGGAACGGGCTCAGAGACCAGGCTTCCTCCCTGGAAGCAGTGCATGAAAATTGTGGTGGCCGACGTGAGCTGGGCTGCGTGGCCTCGCTGTGCGTCGTCCTTCGGAGACGCGTGGAGCCGGTGGGAGGCCGTCGGGGCTGGGGACTGGACACTGAGGCTAATCTGAAGGTCTTGAAAAGGCTGCACTTGGTTTGGTGTCTTTACAGCTGAAACAAGTTCTGTTCCAATGACATATCGGAAAAACAAAGTCATGTTTCTCCTTATATACCAGTCTGGTGGCCTTATGTTCTCTTTTTTCTTTTTTTCTGGAGCATTAAGTACAACCCTTCTTTAAGGAGATGATGCTCAGCTCTCCAATGAGCTCCAGTGTGAGGATGCTCACCCAACACGTCGCTCACCAAGGGGAGTATTTCTGCCCGCCTTGCAGGCAGTGGTTACGTGCCTCGTGAGACGGGACTGCTTTAATCTCACCGTGCTCGTTTGCATTCACTCTGGGCTCCTTTAAGTGTCGGCTTAGTATTTTCAAGAGTTTAAGAAGTCTTGAGAATAAGTTGCATCTGTGTCTCGGTGTGTGGGGCAAAAATGACTTCAAAGAGTCTGCAGATGACCAGGATGGTGTGAAGCAGCCTCACGAGCTGTTTTGTGACGGTGCCGTTGAGGTGAGGGCTCTGCCGAGGAGCTGCAGGAAGGCAGGAAGTCTCTGCATTTCTCTTTTGTAGGTGGTGGGTGGTTTCTCTCAGCCTACTTGCGCTTGAGTCTAACTTACTGTTCAAAAGCTACGTGGAAAATATCTGATCTGATAGGAAAATTGTTTTGTGGTTCCCTTGCAGACTTGGCCTGCAGGTTGGAGACTGCCGGGGGTTCAAGCAGCTCCATCAAGGGTGCAGACTCAGGCCTCTGGGTCAGTTGTACCTGTGCCACGTGTGTGCGCCTGTGCCCTGTGGGCATGGTGGCATCAGAATACCTTCCTGCCAACAGGGCCACCTGAGCAGAGCCAACACTGCAGGGTTTCCCAGCCTGTTGCATCGAGGACAACGAGGGAACGAAGGTGCGCGTGTTTGAGGAAGAGTGCTGTGGTTCGCGGGCACTTCTGCCCGTCTCCATGCCCTTGCAATCCCCACTTGGGTCACACAGAGGGACCCCGCTGGCTCCTGCGGCGCTGGCAGCCCTGCCAGCCTGTGACCAGTGCCGTGGCGCTGGGGTCCCGCAGCCTGGGGCTCCGCTGACTGGAAAGGAGGTGGCGGGGGCAGTTCAGGACGGCCTCGCAGCGGCTCTCGCCTCTCCCGAGCTGCTCTGCCCGCAGCCCCTGCCCTCAGAGGGGCTGTGATAGTCGCCGCTGCCTCTCGGTGCTTACCTGCCCGGTTTCCCTTCCAGGCTGTAAGTAAGGAGCTGTCTGTGTCAAAAGCCAGCAGCGGCACCCACCAGCTGTGTAAGGGGACACCAGGAGCTATATCGTATAGAGAGAGTCCTGGACTAGATGTCGTAATTTTGAGACTTGGAGACAGAGGGAAGCCTCGGTGCAAAGGCCTGCAGAGGTGCCTGCTGGTGGTGAGGGACGGCTCCAAAGATAAGAGCATTTCAGGTTCTGCTGATCTGTTCTCAGGCCAAAGCTGTTTTCCTCTGCATCTGAGGCGCAGATTAATGAGGATTCACATAGGAAGGAGTATACTGCCTTGCAATTAATGGCATGACGGGGCTTGATTCACAGTTTGTGTCCCTCTTCATTGGAGGTAGGGGTAAAGTAGTTTCCTTCTGAAGCAGAGATTTTAGCTGAATTAGTGAATTCCTGTCTAGAAGGACTAATGATTTGCTAGGATGCGTTGCCCCGGGAACGGCGATGGCCAAGAGTCGTGCAGTTCTGTGCTGGAGGCCGCTCCCATGCAGCAGCAGCGTGTGAACGTCGGCCCTGCTGCAGCCAGAGCCCTCGCAGGGCCTGGGCTTCATCCCCCAAATATGCAGTGAACAGAGATAAGGCAGTCGCTGAGATTCTCAAGCCGGCCGTGTTCACACTCCCCCTTGCAGCCCTGTGCTTGGGGTGGCAGTGGGGCACGTTGCTTAGAACCAGTTCATTGGCCTCAAGCGCTGGAACAAAGTCCCCAGCGTGGGTCTCAGTGGCTGGGACAGGAAGCCGCGGTCATCGTGATGACTGGTGGCCCAGACCACGCGTGGGAACCCAGTGTCGTGGCTTTGTTTAGGCGTTGCTGATAGTCGTTAGGCTCGGGCCCATGGGCTGCGCTACTGGGTGAAGCCAAGTGGCTTGTTGGCTTGCCCAGCTGAGCTGCGGAGCAGACGTGGCCCGAGGGGGCTTGGCAAGCAGCCGGGGGGGCCTGGGTGCCAGCTGGCTACCTGGGCTGGCAGGCTGTCCTGGAGCGGTCACGCAGCTTGGGAAACGCGTGCTCGGGTTTATCTAGGGGCACTATTAGAGGCGGAGAACAGAGGATCTGTTCTCTGGGGAACAGCAGGGAACATCAGGGAACATCAGGGAACTGTGTGCAAAGGTCTTCAGTCGGAGAAGGTGGTAACCAGTATGCTTGCTGGTCTGGACACTCTTCTTAATAAGCAATGTATCCGTGGTGCAGAGCAAGGCTTGCACCAACACCTTGGTAATGAGAAATGTGAAGGCCTTGAATAAACAGTAGTCATTAGAATACATTTAAAGAAATAGGTATATTTAGTGGTGTTGTTGTTTTTAAAATGATGTCATCTGAACTTCCTCTAGGCAAGTCTAGACAATGTAAAGTAAAAATACCGGTGGCTGCCCCATACTGGTACTCCCACAGTTGCTGGGCCTGGCAAATGGTTTATCTTTGTGCCTTGGATTTTTCTGAGCCTTAAGTAGCAATCTGTGCCTGCCTCGCTAGCGAGCCACAAGCTTGTATGTGAACTGCATGTTCCAATCACCTTCTCGACATATTGGTTAGATTTGGGAAAACTGAGCAGTGTCTCCTCCTCAGGATGCTTTTGGATAGCAGGCCAGGCCATTTTGCGTGTTTTCTGTATATGCAAACCAGCCATCTTCAGGGTTTTAACTGCATCTCTTCACACTTCCAATCTTCCATGTCTTGATTTTACTGCAGTCCTTGGATTTTATTGCTTTTATAGAGTCTCTTCTCTTTTTCTTTCTTTTCTCCCACTTAAAAGCATTGATTAGAAGACTTAAGAACCTGATTATACATGACTGCATTCATATATTTGCTCCAGGTTTTTCTGTTTCTGACTGCTCTCTTCATTTTTGCTAAGGAAAAAAGCAAACTTGTTGTGGAAATAAAGGGGATTCCTGTGGTCAGTGTTCGCCTTTGGGGCTCCCCAGCCCTCCCAGGCTCAGACTTGAAGCCCTATAGCAAGGCTACAACAATTCTTTCAGACCCAGCTCTTTCGGAGTATTGCAAATGTTCTTTTTGAAAGGCTGTTTAATAGGATAAATATACCCGAGCTCCCCATTCCTCTGCAGTTACTCACAATGTAAAACTGTCTTGCCAGGGATTGGGTTACCGCCCTCAGCGGTCTCCCTGTATGAGAACTGAACTTGTGTTTGCTCCCGGAGCTGGGGGAGAAGAGACTTGTTTGGATCTGATGGCATTTTAAAAGTTTGGATTTGGAAATTGTGAGAAGGGCCTGTGCGGATGAGCCCGAGGCCGCAGGGTTCAGGTCTGGAGATGCAGTCCTGCTCCCCGCTTTAGGGGTCAGCAAAAATCGAAAAAATTGAGCATCTGCACCCAGACTTCTTTGGCTGCCAAGAAAATACCGCTGGAGAATGCTGTGTCAGTGAGCACGTAAAGAGGTCTGCAAGTTCTGAGATACAGACGGTTGTCATGTAATGTCCGTGCCCTTTAGACCCATCCTCATGGTTATTTTGCTTCCTATTTGCTGAGCCTCCCTCCGTGCCTGGATCGGAGAGCCTGGAGCAGTTCTAATTATTTGAGTGTGTATGGGAGGAACGGGGAGTGCAGACACCAGTTCTCTGCAGTTGCATTGGAGGAAACACTGTAGTTTGTGCTCAGATACCTCCTCCTCATTACGTTGTGCACGTTCTGGCATGGCAGGGACGTGTGACAGGAGGGATGCTGTGAGGAGACGGGCTGCCGGGCTGGAGGAGCAATCCTGCCTCCAGTGTCGCTGTGCTCCACATGTCCCACCTGAGCAGTGGGCAGCACGCGGCCTGATGGTGTGGCCTTGTGATCTTAAAAATGAAAGGCTGATATCTGAGGTGTCTTGCACCAGCTATATTTCCGTTTCCCCCCCAGCAGCGTGCTAGGTGGATGGGAAGAAAAAAATACAAGCCCGAGACCCTTATGCAGTGTTGCTAATGCTCTGATGTGCTGTGTCAGCAGAGCTTCAGCACCCACCCGCCTTGCTGAGAGCTCTGCACTGCAACTGGAAATCACAGGTTTTGTTCAGCCCTAACGCTGCCGTCTGAATGAGTGGGTTCTGGGTTGCCACCCTCCTCGCGGGCTGGTGTTACGCTGGGCGGTCAGCACTAGGAGGGATTCTCCTTAAGAAAAGAAAGCGGATTCAGATTTCTTCTGAAATTAGCTCTTTCTTTTTTTGCTTCGCCCAAATAGTAAGTAGTTGGCGGATACACTTTGGATGAGAATGAAGTGCGTGCAGTGAGGTGCATGCTTGATTGCAAGCACCTTTATTGTCAGCTTTTTTTTTTTTTAACTAAATTTATTTGCTTTTTACTGTATTGTACTTTAATATAACTGGGTAGTGAGAATAAATAGGGTAGTCTGGCTCACTATAAAACGAATAAAAGATAAAGGAGGAGCAGACTAAAGAGGGGATTGATGCCTGTGTGAGTAAAAAGAGACCCTGGTTATCTCTGCCTGTTCTCTCCCTCAGAGCAGTGTCATGCTCCCTAGTCTGGCCTTACTGCTCTTATCAGGCCAACCTGGGACGTGGAAGCTGAAGAATGTGCCCTGCGGCTGCCCGTGTGGCTGCTCCTGCCGGAGGATGCCGTGTCCGTGGGATGGCGAGTGCGGACACGCCGCGATGGCCAGGGAGCCTGCGCCGGAGCTCCGGCATGCGGCAACGGATCTGCCGTGTGCGCACAGGAATGTGTGATATGGAACCTAGGAGAGAATTTACCAGCTCAGGCTGCACTGGTAGGAGTAATGTGACTTACCCTAAGGTGATACTTCGTTCTTGCAGCTTGCTGATCCTCCTGGAAAGGGATTTTTCTGCGCAGTTCAATGCAATGCCCTCCCTTTTCTTTCCTCTCTCATTTCTGCATTCTGCAGTTGAGAGCTGTGCCCCAACTTGCAGGGCTTTGGCAGGTGCTGGAAGCCACCTTGAAGCAGTGCAGTTGGTATTAAGTGCCACTCATCCCTGTTCCTAGTGTGTGTCACCGAGCTGCAGGAGGGATTGGAAAGGCAGAAGCTCAAGGCCTGGATTTGTGCCGTGCTGCACTGTAGTGCGGGCGGTGAGTTGGGGCTCTGTCAGCTGCCTGGCTGCCGTGGTGGGACAGCAACAAGAGCTCTGTGGGTTGGTGGTGTGTGGGCAAATGTCCCTCCTCTCACACCCTGATATTAGCAGAGTGGAGAGCACACATCTGTATGGATGTAGCCCATGCTTGTGGGTAGACTGAGCCTTATTTATGCTCTTTTCAGGTCTGTTTAGGCTAGATGGTGTTAGGCCACCACGTCTAGGTGCGTGTGTGTTGATGTATTGAAGCTGCCTTGAGAAGTGTGTTGGGTTCGTCGCTTCCTGGGGAGTGAGAAAAGAAGGAAGGTTGATCCTGTGGAGGAGCAACAACTTGACGATATAGTTTAACACTATTTGTCTGATTTACTTTATTGCTACGAGATGATTTAGTCTGTTCCTTAGATAAACGGATCTCTGACCCTCTCTCAACCTTGGGAGTCTCCTAGAGCAGCTCCTGCAGCCTGCAGGGTTTTGGAGGGGGTTTGAGACAGCCCTAGAAGTGGGCAGGGGCAGAAGGGGCATCAGCAGCATGTGTCGATCCCGGGATTCTGTGCGATATCTCTGGGATGCTGCTGAGGAGGCATTGGCTTTGGGGGATGTGGAGTCAGCACAGAACTGACAGGAGGCTCCTGGGCCCCCAGAAGAGGGGCCATCTTCTGACCCTGGAGAGGTGAACAAAACAGCACAGTAAGCGGCGGCCCAGTGTGCAGCTGCAGTCCAGTTCCACCTCTCGGGCGTGTGGAGATGAAGTGGTGCCCTCTGACGGCTGGTGGTTGTGTGACCCGCGTGCCTCGGCGAGGCGCTAGCGGGTGGCCTCGCCTGTGCTGCGGCCACCTCAGCAGTGCCCTGCGGAGGGAGTGCTTCATCAGCCAAGGAATCGATGGGCCCTGTGGCCCTGCTCTGCGAGGAGTCTCCTGAGGCGGGAGTACTTGTCTGCTGCAGGCCTGGGTGTGCCGCAGTCCAGCAAATGAGGGCTGCGCTTGGGGGAGGAAGGCAGAGAGCAGCAGGCCTGATTTTTACCCCTAAATAAGACTCCCTTCTTGCTCCTCTTTCCTTAGCTCGCTTTATCTTTTGGTAGTGTTGGAAAGGTGAATGGATCCTGAATGGATCTCAGGTGCTTTGGGACCTCTTGGGATGAACATCAGGTGGAAAGCAACGTGCGGTTCTTGCTGGTTTGAGTTGATGTATCTGGCCCGCTGGCTCCTTGCCCTGGCCTCCTAGCCAGCATTTTGCCCTTGGGGCTCTGTGGGTCGGAGGAACTTCCCTCTCGCCATGAGGCCTTCCCCTCATGGCTGGGATGGGGTGGATTCAGCAAGCGCCAGGCCCGCGGGCTCTCCTCACCCCTGCCGCTGTCGTGGCAGCTCTGGCGCTTTTGCTGGACCCTTTCATGGGCTCCAGCCCCCTAATCCGGCAACCCCAGGGCACAGAGCCAGGTGGGCTCAGCATGGCTGGAGACAGGAGCAGGGAAGGAGCCTCCCCGCTCCTGGCCGCGAGCGGCCCGGGTGTCGCTGTGCTGTTCCCACGCTGCTGATGCGCGGACGCATCGCGTGGGCCGGCGTCTGCGGGAAAGTCCAAGGGCAGCTTTGAGCGAGCGAGTCGTGCTCAGCCTTTTCTCCTCCCTCGGCTTCCTGTTCCTCAGCTCAGCCTTGTTTGCTCAAGTCAGGAAGGGGGAGGGCATGGGGGAAGTTAATCATTAAACTGTAACGTCTTCTCCTTAACTCCTTCGCTGCTCCGGCGCAGAGCGCGCCTGTGATTTCCAGGCCCCCGCCTCTTCCTCCTCCTCCGCGGTCCTGCGAGAGGGAGCTGGCGAGTTCAGCCAAACTCGGTTTTACGCCATTAGCAGCAAGCAGCGGATTTCTGCCCAGTTGCTCATTCAGCGAGGAGAGCTGCGAAGGTGACTGCAGTGGTGAGATGGCTCCTCCGTCCGCCCTGACGCGTGGGGTGGGTGGTGGAAAGACCAGGTCGGTTCCCCTTCGCACCTGCGTGGGGATTTCTGCTCCGTAGGGGAGCTCAATTTGCTTTGGCCGTTGGCGTGCGGATGCCAAAACCGAACCTCGATAGCCCTTCTGGAGGTGGCGTGTGCGGGGACCAGTGCGCTCGGCGTCTCCGTGGAGGTACGTGCCTTGGCCCTGCTGTCTGCAGCCAGCCTGCTGCTCGAGAGGAAGGTTGGACCTTGTCTTCCTCAGCTGCAGAAAGCTTGAGTCCCTGCCGGGAGGCTGCCTCTGCGGTGCCCTGGCCCCTAGAGGAGGAGACCTGTGCATCATCTGCAGCCCCTTTATGGCTAAAAGAAAGGTGTATAGTGTTAATTGAACAGTATCCAATTTGCTGATGGCCACACTTGGTTCTCTGAGGGCAAGAACCGCTTTTATTTTACTTTAATGTGCCTTGGTCTATGGAAGAGAGCAAATATAAAAGCAGCACCTTTCTTGTCTTGTAATGCAATCGTGTTGTCCTCTGTCTGACCCTTTACTACATTTTGGTGAAGCCTGCTTGGTGCGTTGGCTGCTGGGGCTGCTGCGCCCAGGCAGCGGCTCTGGGCCGGCGGGTGCCTGCCCTTCCCGTGGCAGCTGCCCGCTCACCCAGGCACTTGCTCCCTTGCCGTTTTGGTGCCACCTTATAACTGCAGCCCATCGCCCCCCCGCTGAGGTGCTGTGTTTGCAGGCTGAGGCTTTGGACCAGAAACTGGATCATCTCCTGTGTGGGGAGGAAACAGGTGGATCCTTCTAATTACCCCAGAACAGTCCAGTCCGCAGTGGAGGGCAGGGGCATCCCTGTCGGTAAGGGGCTTGCTGAGCCAGGCGGCTCTCCCTAGTTCTGCCAAGCTTGCATTACTGCTCCCTGGCCAAGTTCCATATCTCTGAAGGGTCCTGCCAGGTACTCTCGATGCTCTGGTAATGGAGAGCACCGATGTCCCTAGCGAACCGGCTCTAATAGCCGTGAAGAGGGCTGTGCTGGAGCCTGCTGCTCCGGGGCAAAGCCGGGCACCTGGCCCCCTTTGCAAACAAGCATGGTGCAGACCTGCAGTAGCCCCTTGGAGTCTCCATCACTGGGCACTGCCGTAGGCTCCTTATGGTGAGTTTGCTGCTCAGAAGACCCAGCAATGTGGGATTGGCCTGTGAGTCACAGATGAGGAGTGCAGAGTTTGTGATGGGCAGAGGAAAACTGCCAGGAAGAAATCCAAAAAAGGGGAAATGCTTTGTCTTGTGCAGTGTTTGAACAAGAGTGTTTAAGATTTCTGAGAGGGGCTAACCCTGTGACGTGTGTCCCTCTGCCTGGCACGAGCATGGGCGTTTCTTGCTGATGGAAGTTCGTTCTTCTCTTTAGGAATTTGTGAGTGGGCTCCACCCAGCAAGCTGAGGATTGTTTCCAGGAAAAGAAATTGCATTTACCTGGCAGGCTCTGAGATCTAGTTAACTATTTGTGTGATGTTCTGAGAAGCACTTTGCTTAGGAAAGCTGAAGCACATAGTCTTTCTTGTCACACCAGTGGACCGAGCTGAAAGTTGCATGCTTCTCACGCTTGCTTAAACTCTGGAGCAAAACCCTCCCGGGATCTTGTTTCCTGCAGAAAGCAGTGCCTGCGGCCACGTTAAATGACTCTGTGATGATGTGGGCCCTGTAATTACTCTGTGTCAGTATCCTGTTGTGAGTCGATCTAAGGGCAGGTTTCTTCTAAATTCTTCTTCTGCAGGGAGACAAAGGTCCTTGGAATTGGGCTGTTTTCCAGTTAGGACAAAAATCTGAGATTGACACAATTTTCTGGGCTGCTTTGTTGTCTCATGACATTTTCTTTGTACAAGTTGTGTTATTAACACAGTCAGATCTACCTTCCAGTAACATCTTATAGCACATTTAGTAGATGACACTAGATGAAGACTCTTCCCAGAAACCTTCTGACACGGTTCTTCAGAGTAAGAGGAAGGTGAAAAAGCTGTTGGACAGGATCTCACCGTTTTGTTTTTCCTTTGCTTTCTTACAGATGCCTTACTAGCGGACCTGGAGTCTACCACTTCCCACATATCCAAACGACCAGTATTCCTGACGGAGGAAACGCCTTACTCCTACCCCACTGGAAACCACACATACCAGGAGATCTCTGTGCCGCCTCCGGTGCCGCCGCCACCGTCTAGCGAAGCACTCAATGGCACCGTGACCGACCCCTTAGACCAGTGGCAGCCCAACACATCCAGATACGTCCACCAGCAAGTGAGTGAATGTGTGGGTGTCTCATGGAGGTTGAGAAGGTCCGTGCCGGTGTTGGCACAGATCTGACAGGGAAGTGAGGGGAGGGAATAGCAAGAAGTGAGGATAAGTTTGGCTACAAATAGAGTAGGGGAGTGGGGGAGGTCTGGGGTGTTAGTAGTTGCAGGGAGGAAAGTCTGACTGGATTAAGCAAGTAGCAAAATACAGTTTAAAACCCATCATCTTGTTCCAGCAAAAATGGTAGTGCATTGAGATTAGTGTTAGTCATCTGTCGTGTGGAAAGCAAGTTGGGGGTTTCCAGCATAGACTCATAGGCAAATCTGAAGCAAGTAGAAGACACTTGTTCCTGGAATAGCTCATTTGATGGAGGTTGGGGTTGGCTAAATAGTGCAATTCGTGCTTCTGGGCTTTGACCATGTCTTATCCATGTGTGTTTGCAATGCAGCCTATGTATTTGTCGTTCTCTGTTTCTGATACAAATCTCGTTTCTACAGTCCCAGTCTCCTATATACAGCTCTAGTGCCAAAAGCTCCAGTGCCTCAGTTCCCAGAGACGGGCTCAGCTCTCCTTCCTCCCGTGCCGGTGAAGAGGAGCACGTCTACAGGTACCTTGTCCGCACTAAGTGACACATCCGAATTGTATGAGGGCAGTGCTATCTCTCAGACTGTTTTCTGTAAATCAGAACTACTGTTTATTCTGTAGGATAAGCAGTAATTGCAACCAGTGTTTTGCACAGCTGTGCATGGTTACATTTCTTTATAGACTCATGTCTTTAACCCTGCGGAAAATGATTGCAAATTACCTTCTTATAAATTGATTAGAATTGATCAAATAAAAGGCTTTTGAGGACTTGGAAAGAGACTTTGTGTGCAGCAGGAGGCTGCCACATAACTTGCTGCTTTTGGCTGTTGTTGATAGCTTGAGGTTTGTACTTTGTTGCCCTCTTTCTCCCATCTGTGCTGGCTCTGCATTCCCCCGCTTCGAGGAGAGGTTTCCCTGCTTGGTGTGAGGTCAGCAGAAACAAGCCATTTCCCTGCGTGCCAGCTAGCGGTTCTGCTGCTGTGTGTCGTGGATTGGTGGCTTGTTAACTCTTTGCTACAGGGCTGTACAACACAGTCCTCAAATCTGAGGCCCTGCCTGTTGCTGCTATTTCCTTGTCACTGGTGGCAGAAGGTGAGGCCAAGCAAGCTGAAGATGCAGCTGAGCAGCAGCTCTGTTGGTAATGAGTTTCCATAGTAAGCATCTTCTTTCCATAAGATATCAGGAAAGCATCAGTAAAAAGAAAAAAAACATAGTACATGTGAAACCTCTGAATCCTTAGGTGTTCTTCCGCCCTCCTGCTGTGTCTCAGAGTAGAAGGAACTCCTGTTTCACACTGCTCTTCTATCTTTAGTTTCCCCAACAAGCAGAAGTCTGCAGAACCATCTCCCACGATGACGAGCTCCTCGCTGGGCAGCAATCTCTCAGAACTGGACAGACTTCTCCTGGAACTCAATGCTGTTCAGCACAACCCCTCCAGTGGCTTCCCAGCAGGTAAGGAGTAGCAGGACATTTGAAATTAGCTTTGTAGATATTTTGATTCCTAAAGTATTAGCCTTTTTTTTTTTCTTTTAAACTTACTTGAAATCCTTCACCCCAATTATAGAATCATTTAATTTGGATGGAGTCTCTTGAATACTCTCGTCTAGCATCCTGCTTGAGGCAGGGCCACCTTCAAAGTTGCCTCTAACTTAATTTCAAAGTTATATTGCTGAGGACCTTGTCTCAGTAAACTCTCTATATCCTCCAAAATTGACAAGGTCTTTCCAGGCAGTCTATTGCTCCTACCTCTGACTTATATACTTTTATGGACTTGGGAATTTAAATGCCTTTTATTTCTTTTTTTTTTTTTTTTTTTTTTTTTTTTTAAAATTTTATTTTTAA
>JAVCKT010022428.1:0-20650 GCA_032273925.1 Rhynchotus rufescens
GGGGGACGATCACCTCTCTTGACCTGCTGGAGATGCTCTTCTTAATGCACCCCAGGATCCCGTTGGCCTTCTTGGCCCCCAGGGCACACTGCTGCCTCATGGTCAACTTGTCGTCCACCATGACGCCAAGGTCCTCCAGGACACCCAGGTCACTCAGGTCCTGCATCCTCCAGGATGCAGGAGGTCTTGTCGGGACATGGGCTTCTAGCTCAGGCACTCCAAAATATTAATAAAAATGTAAAAAGGACATCAAAGAGTGAAAAACCGTAGTGGGGAACTCTTGGCAGGATTATTGACATTAGCATCCTTTACGGCCTGGAGCTTGCAGAAAACAAGATGCTACTGCATAGTGCTTTTTTGGTAGCAGCTCTTCTACTTTTCTCATGCTAGTCATGCATCCCCCAAAATGCAACATTATAATATATGTGAATTTATCAGAACTAAAATTTACAGAACTTCTGGCTTATCCAACAAAACGAAACCAAAAACCAGGTCCCAGCGAAATGCAGCGCAGATTTTAATGCAGTCCTATCAGACTGTAGCGGCTGGTCCCTCGTGCGCTTTTGGCCAGCACCTTCGAAGGCTCACCAAAAGATCTTACAGATATTTAAATTCAAATATCTTAAGGATATTTAGGTGGAGTCCTGCGAACGTCAAGACATCTTGCCCTAGAGTGGCACGCCAGACGGCTGTCTGCAGAAAAGGGCATACACCAGGGTCATAAAGACGTGGAACGAGATCCTTATCTGGGAGTAGCACAACTCTGTTTATGTGTTCCTGGGCTACACTAATAGGGTTCAGTTCGGCGCCCATTGAAGTCCCCGGGAGTTTTGCTGGTGTCTTTGAGGGAGCAGACGCAAGGCTGTAATCAGCTCCTCCAATAATCCTTCCCATTCGCGACACATGGAAGTTATCAGGACGCGTGTGCACCCAGGCCTGCAATACGCGCTCATTTACTCTGACCTATGAGGCCTTCTCCATAAAAAGGCACACAACTCATAATCACGTCATAAAAGCTCGGGTTCGCCCTGCCACACTTCTTCATGGTGACTCACATGGGCTCGCTTTGATCAGTCATGTGCGGCTCTTTTCCAGGCTACAGCCACTGCTTTATCCAGTGGTAGGAATATTAATGGGTTTCTTAAATCTCCAGATCTT
This sequence comes from Rhynchotus rufescens, assembly GCA_032273925.1. Taxonomy (NCBI): domain Eukaryota; kingdom Metazoa; phylum Chordata; class Aves; order Tinamiformes; family Tinamidae; genus Rhynchotus; species Rhynchotus rufescens. The sequence goes on from JAVCKT010022428.1 coordinate 1,159, forward strand.
TGAGTTCTAGGAAAACGAGAATCTTTTTTTTTTTTTCTCATGAGAAAAAGATGAGTCCTAGCTATTGCAATGGTGAAGAAAATGGTTGATGTTGACTAAAGGCTTGAGATTCAGAAAGTAAAGGACTTCTTTTTCACATTTCCTTGAAGTGTGGCCCAGAACTATTGGACTCTTCTAACTCTTTTCACATTTTTTTTTCCTTTAAGTCATTTGTGAGACCTTCCCATTTGGTGCTGCCATTACCTTCACATCCTTAAGGGTTTCCAATGGGCAACCCTTGCATGTAGAACGTCGCTTGCTTGTCCACAGGGCCGAGATCCCATAAAATGACTTTCAAAAGGGAGCTGGAAGGTGGGATTTTTTGCCTCTTTTCTGGAATTATCTGAAGCATCTGCGTATGAAGAAGAAATAACACAGCTCTGAAAGGAAAGGTATCACGTTCCCAGTGTTTCCAAATGGATCCAAAAGCCACCCAAATTTTTGCATGCCCTAACACTGACTTTGAAACTTCCCAAGGTGAACACGCATCTAGGCATTGTTAACTATTCAAAGCACTATGCAAAAACAAGAAGGGGATTATTTAAAAATGAAAGAGGGCTGCTAAAAGGTATGTTTTTCACCAGTCAGATGCTTTTTCTATTTTCTCCTTGTAGTTCATTTTGGTTTCTGTGTGGGTGGCTCATGTGAACAGAAAGGTTATTGGGTAAATGTTTTGCAAGACAAGAACAGGCTGTCCTTTAAAAAAAAATGAATTTAAACCCACATTTTACATGCACTTGCAGGGCCAGCATGTGCCCATTTCAAACTGGAAGAGAGCCCTGGGATGGATGCTCTTGGAGGTGCCGTGGTGCTGTGCAGGTGTGGGATGGCTCTGCCGGAGGTGGCCTGTCCTGGGAGCTCTCCCATGGAGAGCTCTCTCCCATCTGCTCCCAGAGGAACCTCTTCATCCTGCTCAAGTCCCGAGCACGGCACTTAGGAGAAGCACACACAGAATCACAGAATGGTTGAGGTTAGAAGGAACCTCGTGAGATCATCCAGGCCACCTGCCCTGCTCAAGCAGGGACACCTGGAGCACCTAGAGAACTTACATAGGTCTTCCAAATGATGTCGTTCCTGAAGAAAGCTTTTCCTGAGCTTAGAAAAACAGGCCTGCTTGTGCTCACCGTGCACCCGCTGTGCTCCCCAGAGCAGGACTCTTCATCACGTGTCCTGGAGAGCCAGCGGAGGTGGCCACACATCTCCTGCGCCGTGGGGCAGCTCCAAGGTGCCATGGGGCAGCCCCTTGGCCCCTGTTCCCCAGGGAACAGCTTTGCTTCCTGGTGAGCGTTAAAAGCAGTGATTGCAAGGCAATTCCAGCAGTTCATTCCCTGCATCTGCAGCGTATTTGTGGAGAGCAACGATAATCGCTGTTTCAACTGCTCTTTCTCTAATCGCATTCTTACGCCGTGAATCACGGCATTGGTCTCGTGGAACAAATCTGTTTCGACTTTGTCCTCGTTCCTATTGTTGTAAACTATTTCAGATATTTAGATATATGTTTATACTGAAGCCGCGTCTCAAAGGTCGTCCCAATTTACCCAGTTCAGCCTGGCACTTGTCAATAAACATGAGCGACAAGAGGCGCCAGTGGCTCTCAGAGCATTGGACTCCACTGCGTGCAAGGTGGATTTGTTTGCTCAGCTCGGAGGGCACTGTGGGCTTATCTTTAACTCATTCGGTGTCCTAAACATATGCCATATATATATATATATATATATATATATATATATTTCCCTGGGAGCAATGCCATTTTGAACTCATTATTTCCCTGCTTCTGTGTTCTGGAATCACACTGGTTCCTTCCAGCTACTTTATAGCACTGAGAACTTAGCTCGGCTGGTTATTGATGGTTTTGTCAGATCTGCATCAATTGCTGCTTTCCAGATGTCCTGGAAAACGGCCTATCTTGCTGGCTTCCACATGTATGACCCGGTGTAACTGGGTTAGATGTGTCTTGCTCAGCAACGTTTGGCTTAGCAACCAACGCAGATCTTTCTCCTCCCGTGACCAAGACACTTTCCAAGCTGCACCACCAGCAAGCTTTAGTAGCAGGCATTTCCTATTTTCTTTAAGATCTTTTACAAAATATTCCAGATTTGGGGGAGCAGCCCCCTCCACCCTCCAAGAGGAAGGCTGTTTGTGACCTATCATTTGGAGGCCTCCATTTACTGGAGGATCCAGTAAAGAAACGCTGCCTGGATTCTCTGCCTTGCCTTGTTCAATCAGCAGGTTATGTCGTACCCAAATGCTGCATGAGCCTCCACCAGAGACTTGGAGATGGCCTTCGACAGAGCAGAATGGCCATGCCTAAGCTGTGCCCAAGCAGCCAGTCCAAGGCAGAGGATGACCCAGCTCATCAAATTGGAACTGGAGGAACTGGGGAGTTTAGCACAGAGGGAAAGTCTCCTGGAATTCAAGCCAAAACCTCTGTCACTCTTAGATGGGCACATGAAGATCTGAAGCCCTGAGCCTTCAAGAACACTTATCCTGGTGCCTGCAGGAGATAGAGAAAAGGGACCGAGAGCAACACATTGCAGGAGGACACAAAAAGTTCACATTAAAGCTAAAGGAACTACCATCCCCTGCCGTGGCTGGGATGCTATGTCATCCGGGAGTTAGTTTCAGGAGGATATTATATGGTCAAACCAAGTATGGGCCAAAGAAGCAGATGTAAAACAGGGGTCTGGACAGGCAGCAGACATTGCTCCTACATTAAAATAGAGAAGTCCCTGCGAGTGTTTAAGTTGTACAAGCATCCTTGGCAAGTTGGTTGAAACCATGGTTAAAAACAGAGTGATAAAACACCTTCCAGATAATGATTTGCTGGTTACTTGCCAAGCTAGAGGTTATGGAGAAAGACTTGAGCTCTTCCCTCCCACGCTTGCTTGCAGAAGAGCTCTGCTGAGCAGCATCACACATTGCGACTCCCCGACAGACCTCACCAGGGGCCATTCGCCAGGGTTTACTCACTCTCAATGAGCTGCAACTCAGCTCCGAGGAGAAGCATGGGCAGCAGTGCAGACAGAGCAAAGAACATCTGTGCTCAACTTGTGCTGCTTCCCATGCTATTGGCTATTGCCCCTCTGCCTTGGGGCGGATCTGGTGGGATGCTGTGCAGCACCGAGCACTCTTTCTGAAGGAGAAGCCTGCAGATTCAAAGACTTCATTCAATTCCTTCAAAGACAGATTCAAAGACGTCAATTCCTTAACGAAGAGAGGAAATACAAGTGGGTGAAATAACGAGAAGGCTTGGCATGGTGGTTTAGAAAGGGCCCCGGGCGTTTATTTGGCTGTCAGTGTGCTTCCAGCTATCAGCCACACTCACAGCAAATGCATTGATTCAAACCCTCCTGCTGCCACCGTGTTGGCTCTTTCTGGCTCACTTCTCAGGTGGGCCTGACCTCCAGGAGAGCTGGAGAAGAGAGGCACCAATTTGCCTCCTGGTCTGCTGGTGGAAAGCAACCCAGTGTGTCATCCACTGAAGACAATGAGGGAGGGAGAGATGAGCCAGATGCCCCAGGGACAGCCTTGCTCTGAACATCATCCATCCCTTCAGTCCCTCCAGGTTGCTGTGTCAGGGATGCCACATCTCAGCCTCCTTTTTTTCTTTCCGTGGGAGTCTGACTCCTGAGTTGGGCATGTGGCTCTGATGGAAGGAACCGGGACACATCTAAGATCATGAGAGCAGGGGACACACACTAACAAGCTCATTAGAAAACCTACATTTGGACACAGCGCTCCTTGTGTCACGTGTAATACGGCAGTCTGCTCCATAAGGATGTTTTTCCTTCCGGCTGAAAATTACCCAGGGGAGATTTGCAAGGCTAAGCAGAGCCCAGGGGCAGGGTTAGCAGAGCTGCAAGAGAGGAGAGGAGAGCTTTGCTGCTCCTGCAAAGCTCAGGAAAGGAGAGGCAGTCGATATTTCCACCCTTGCTCTCTCTCACACCCACACCCAGAGCTACAAACACGAGAGGTGGTGAGTGGCTAAAACCTGTGGTCGGTCTGAGCTCATGAGCCCTCTCCTGTACCCTGACCCTGTAGCCCTACACGTGTACAACCCTGCTCCAGGCAGATTGCACGTACCGGCCCCAAATACCCCACGGCAGCCTCCAAGTTCAGCCAGGTTTCACTGCATTCACTTCTTCACCCCCTTCTCTTGGTGTTTTTTTGGCTCTCCTGTCATTGGTTTCTACCCTCCACCCGTTCTGACCATCATTTCTGCAGGGCATCTCCTAGCTGGGTTCACTGCCTTCTCCCTTTGTGTTTTTCTGGAATAGAGCTAAGCCATTTCTATGAAGGCTTTGAAAACAGAACGCTTTGAAGGCAGGCAGCTGCACAAGGAAGTCCTGCCTAATGGCAAGAGCTTATCAATACCTGGGAACAAGAGGATTTCCAGGAGACCTCTGACCTACCGCATGTGTGCTGTGGAAAAGGACCGAATAACGTGGTCACCTTCAATGACTGGGGGCTGAAGAGCCACACGGAACATCATGGCTAGAAGGAAAAGGCTCAACCTCATCCCAAGGGCATCTCCTGACCCGCAGGACACTCATGGCACCAGCTGTGTCTCCAGCCCATCGATTGATCTCTGTGATTTGCCCTCTCCAGCATGTTCTCCACCGTGGCCTTTGACCATGAGCACCTTGAGAAATGGAGTGAGCAGCGAGGGGTTCACACCACCTTTGAGACAGGCCTGAGCTCAGCCGGTCCACCTGAAGGAGGACAATTCCCCCAAACAACTGCACATTAATTGCTGCAGATCCTTCGCTTCAGCTACCTACACACTCATACCAGCCCTCCCTTTATGCTAACTCAACCCACAAAGAGCCCAACCATCTATACTCTGACTAACAAAAAACAAGTGTTTCCCTCCTTTAAAACCTCAAAGCTTTGGCTTCAGCTGTGTTATCTGTCACCAGATATAACATTTGATAAATCTCAAAGAGACTGCCTATGCTCTACAGTGCATGCCTGCCATCATATTTTGGCATGATTTCTACAGAGGTGGTGGCATGGGGCACAAGGAGCATCATGTTCTGCATCTCCAACGGGTGCTTCCCAGACACGGTGCTTTGATCCTAGGAGAGCAAGAGGAGGTGGCTGGAGAGATGAGGCAGGGGGCTGTCTGTCTCTGCATGGAACTGGATTCCCATGGGACACAGGAAGAGAATGACACCATGATCTCCATGCAGACACAGGAGGTTGGGGTACTCCTTTTCATAGGTCTTTACTGCCCCGGAATGAAACATTTCGGATGAACTTTGGAGGGTCCTACCCCAGAAGAGCTGGGTCTGCGAGTACTTAGCTAGTACCTACAGGAGACCTTGGCTGGAGATGCCTGTGACCTTGGTTCTTCCCATGCTACAGGGATGTGACCAGTTCCTGCCCCAGTTCTGAAGCAAAAAGCCGTTCAAAAGCTAGGAAATTTTCCTCAAGAAAGGAACAAACTCCAAAGGCACATTCTGGAGCTGGTCCAGATGTTTCCAGCAAGAACAGAAACATCACCAAAGCTTCCCAGCTTGCTCCAGTTGCTCTCCTACCTTGCTGGAGACTTTTCCTATCCCACACCGAGACAACACAGTATCTGCCTCCCCGGGTCTAGCTCAGCTCTGCCTGCCACATTGAAGCCTGTTAAGAAGCTAAGGAGAGGGACTGGGAAGGGAATGGGACTTGGCCAGCAAATATCAAACCCCTGGCAATAGTAATCTGTATTTTTTTTTTTTTATTTTTATACATTACTCTTTAGGGTCTCTTTAGAAGTGACTAACAGACTGTTACTGCTGACGAAAACCACTACTCTGCTGGACTTAACTGGAAGGATCAAAGAAGAGATGTAAAGAAGATCCTACCAGGTTGGTGAGAGACTAAAGGGAGAGCCAACCTTTGCTACTAAGAGCTGGAAACCCATAATACTAGAAACAACAAACCAACCCAGCAAAGAACAGCTTTAGAGCTGTTAAAACACATCTTTACAATCACCTGCTCCCCAGGCTCAGTTTTAATTATACAACACTTAGGAATGGAAAAAAAAATGACTTCTACTTCTCCAACCCATTGTGATAAATGTTATTTCACTTGAGAGTTGTAGATAAAATCAGTTTAAGCCACATGTCTTAAATACGAGACTTTATCTGAATCAGTTTTGGAACCTGACCTTTATTGTAGTACAGCAACACGGCAAGGCAGTTCATGCTAAATACGGCAGTTTTTTGGCATTCAGAATGTATAAACAAATACTGAGCTGTTCAGGAGGTAGCTGAAACACCTTACAGACGGCACAGGAGCAAGACAAAAGAAAGAAAAAAGAAAAATGAAGACCCTTGTTTGAGAGGAGACTATTTTTGCTGATGGATTTAGAGAAGAAACACATTAGAAACTGAAAAAAAAGGGGTTAACCCACAACCGTGCGTGGAGGACTCTGGTTGCGCAGCGGGGATGTTGGTGGCCCAGCAGGCTCGGGCGAAGCCGGGCACGGCGCGGGCTCCTCGGCGGCGGCGGGCTCGCCTCCTCGGGAGGCTCTGGTTAAAAACATCCTCTGCGGGAGCGCTCTGGGTACTGCAGCTGAGCGCAGACGCGGCTCGCAGCACGCCGTGGAGCGCGCCGCGGCCGCCGCAACGCTCAGGCACCTGCGGGCACCGCGGACACGCGGCCAGGTGGCACCCGCGCCGAGCCCTTGGAAAGCGCGCGGGGCCGCGCTCGGATGGCCACAGAGGCTCTGGCTGCTGCCAGCCAGGGTAGAGGCTCCGCAGGGAGGCTGGTCTGGGGTCCCTTGGAGCAGACACGCGCCTGCTGATGGATGGGACAGCTTCTCCTCTGCCCTGAGGGCAATAAACGTCATCTGGGGCTACAGAGAAGCTCTTGGAGCTGCGCATAGGCTTCCCAGTGGGAAGGGGAGAGAGGAGACCGAATTCCCCCTGATTTTGGAGAAGGATTGAAATAGAGATATGGAAAAGAGCAGTGCAACGCATTACATTGACATGGGAAAGAGCCCCAGCTGCCCAGGAGCTTGGAGGAAGGAATGACACAGGTTCAAACCCTTCCTCTGCCTTGGCTTGGGAGAGTCCTCACCATGCATCAATGCAGCCCGTCACCACTGCCAAAAGCACTGGCCAAAAGCACAACTCGCCATGGGCTGGGCTGGTGAAGCACCCCCTGCCCCATGCCTCAGACTAAGACATCCTCCCACAGACACGAGCGCTAATCCCCTGTGCAAAGGCAGGGACTGAATCTAGGTCTTCCACATCCTGGGTGAACAACAAGCTACTGAATTAAAGAAAAAAATAACAAAGAAAAGAAAAGAAAGGAAGAAGAAAGTAGAGGCACTTACTCCTCTGCCAGCTTAGTGACCTCATCGCTTGGTTTCCCTGTTACAAACAGGTGAAGGTTCTGTGCATCCATATCCATGTACGTGTGTGTAAATATGTGTGTATATATATTCATTAAAACAAATCTAACATCTCTAGGTCAGCCTACCTCTCTCTGGAGCAAGGTAGAGGCCCTGTTCCAGGACTAGCCCCACCATCAACACAACATCTCTGATGCTTCTTTGCTGACCATGCTGTGATCTCATGCCAGAGCACAACCTAAGAGAGAAAAGAGACCTCTCAAGTCCAGGCTCTTGCTGAGAATTTTCCACTTGTGACCCTGTGGTCTTTGCCCATCAGCAGGGTGCAGGAGGGCAGCAAGGGGGCTGCCCTGGCTTTGATTTACTGGTGGCTGAAGTTAATTTGTTACCTGTTTAATGGAGATTTCACACCAGCTGAAAGGAGTTGTCATTCCTAATACGGCTGATTAACATAGCCTGCAGCAAAATTAATGTCTCAGCCAGATGGGAATTCTGGGCGCTCCTTGCTTTGTTGCTATACATCTGATTAATTGAATAAGGTGCCTGAAGCTTTTAACAATTTTAAGCTTTTTTTATTGCTTAAAAATGCCAGTTAAGAAATTCGGACCCCACTGGGCTGTGGCGAGGAGATTTTATTGGCAAGCGTGTGTTTGGGTTGAGTAGTTCATGATGGATTGACCTGCAAGCAGAAGAGAACATCAGGAAAACAAGTGCCAGACCCTGGTCCTAGGACACCACCAAGGCAGAGCGCTTTGGCAAAGAGTGAAAAGTGAGTAAACTTGGCTTTTTTTCTTCATAAAACCCAAGCCACCTACGCATCAGGAAATCTCTCCTCTCTGTGTAGGTGGTGGAGGCCCCAAGATGAGTTATCTCTAAAGAGCAACTCTGGGGATACCTAGAGATCTTCATCAGGGTTGGATTCAGCTCACACACAAGAGGAAATGTCAACTCTTGGGGGGCTTTGGGGTTTTGTACTTGTTGTCTTTCTCTGTTACAGCTTTTCGGGTAGCTCATTTTAAGATTGTTTTAAAAAAAAAATCCACCTTTCCAAATTATTCCTGTTGACCTGTTCTCAGAGCTGTTGTTCTACCAGACCTCTCTTGGGGTAGGGTGTGCTAGGAGAGGCAACTTCCCTCTTCTACTTCTTCCTGAGACGCAGTTGTTGCCTCCTAAGCCATGATCCATTACAGACCAATTCTCCGTTACCACCATATCAGCTTTGGTTTCTCCTACTACCGTCCAAATGGATTTTCCCTGTGAAGAAAAACGAAAAACTCAAGGGAGAAGAGCCCACAGAGTCCAACAGAACCTTCTTGTTGGACAGTGGATTGAGCCACCTCTGCTTAACATGACACAAGATCTGCTGAGCTGTCCTCTGGAGCACAAACACTTTACAGTTCCTAAATCCACGCCTTTATTTCCCAGTGAAGAGACTGGGCATTTAATGCAGGCAGGCTCGTTTGTTAGTCCACCCTTACGTCTTGCTGCTTGCTAGAGCTTGAGCTCAGAGCTGCTCAAGCCAAAGAGCTGACTTACCCACTTGCAAAGGACAGATCTCACCTCTTGCTCCTTCAGACACATCCTCTGACAGGAACAAGCTCCGCTTTGAGCCATCCAGCTGTCAATAAACAGAGATTTCTGCCTTGTGTGGGCAGTGTTCCCTGTTCAAAGGGTTCCCAGGATCCCAAAGCGCGACTGTTTTGCTTGGCTTTCTCTGTCTCATCAGATTTCTGCAAATCCCCCCACTTCCTCTGACTCAGCTGCTATAATTACGAGTGCTCCAGCTCTCCGTTTTCTGAGAAACAAGATGACTGCAGGTGACAGACTCTTTCTTGCTGGTGCCACCCTGCCGCTTCAGCAGGGGAAAGTACAGCTTCAAAAATCTGACTCTGCAGCTGGTTTTGGAAGTAACACTCAAAGTTTAAAGCTGTTTCTTGCCGACCTTTTGAATGGAGGGTGCTGGGGAGCTGCAGTCATAAATCTAGCCTCATTCATGAGTCTGGATAGAGAGCCCCTTCTGCTGTCATAGCCCTATCAGCTATTGCTCCCTCAGATACTCCTTCCCACCAATATTTATCAGGGATGCACGACAACTGGCTTAGCCATAGTAATTTGTAGTAAAGCTGTCTCAGGGAAACAGGGATAAGAGCCCAGAATGATAAAAATCAAGGTGATTACAGGCAGAAATCCCACATGTTGAGTTCTCCCAGCTGTGCTGCTTCCTTAGGAATCCTTGCCCACAGGACGGACAAGGTCGGAGTTCACTTTAGCTGGCATGTCACATAGCTGCACTGACCCAGGCTCTCCCAGATTTGTGCTCAGCTTAAGTCACACACCTGCAAGTGAGGATGGCGAGCCTGTGTTTGCAGAGACACATGAGGTTTGCCGAGCCCCTTCTGCATCTGCAAGGAAGGTCCTACAGCGAATTGTAGCTACCCTCTATTGCCATATATAAAGATGTGAAACTATTACACCCACATGCTGAGGCAGAACCTCTTTCTCTACCTAAACAGGCTGACATTTGAGTGTTAATGGCACCGGGTTGCAGCTGTTGATCCCAGGGGCACAGGCTGCACCTGTACCCTCGGGGGAGCAGCGTGCGAGTTAGACTTGTGGACTCTAAAACCTTCACAAATCTCACAAGCCCCTGAACTCCTCAGAAGCGCACGGCGTGACCTCCCAGCTCCTCTGCTCACAACTCGCTAGACTGAGCCTCAGTTTCCTGACACAAATGACAGCATCTTAGCATCTCCAAAGCCCTCCTGATTCTCTCAGGGTATTTAAGTTAGTGCTGATCTCCACCTTAACGAAAATCTTATTTCTAGCTTATTTCACAGCTTGAGCCCAGAAGCCTTAGTTGTGTCCACAGCTACTTGGCACCTTTGGTCTGGCTGGCTTCTCCCTTCTTCTCCCCTTTGAGACCTTTCCCATGTCTTGGTAGCCTCGGCATTTCCCTCAGCTGGTTTCTCTCCATCCCTACCATATTAGTGGTCATCTTCTCCCCAGGCACTATTGCAACACAGGAGGGGCTCTGCCTTTTCCCTCTGCTTCCCACTCCTTTTTACACCATCTGGGTGAAAATACCTGTTTTCCCCTTGTGTTTTCTTAAGCTCAGGCTGTTAAAGAAGTCTCTGCATCATTCTTCCCTTGGCTTCAAGTGGCTGGGAAGCAAGACCATTTAGAAGGTGCACAACACACTTAGGGGCAAGTTCCTGAGGACAGCAGCGTTTCAAAACCACAGCTACCTTTGCAAGTCAAACTTAGATGCTAGAAGAAGTTGGAAGAAGCACAAATTAAGGTGGAAAAAGTCAGCGTAGGTAGGTTTACTTGGCGACAGAAGCATCTCAACCAGCAGTTAATGATGTGACCTATAGTATATAGGGTTGAACACACAGGGTAACACTTTGTCACACTGTACTTTTCAAAATGCTACATGAACTTACATTATGAGCTGAAGAATTAAGTATATACATACATATATATTTATACACATGCTTATGTATATATAAAAACTTGATCCTGGCAGAGATTTTTTGCCTGGATGGGGAACAGCTGGCTCCAACTCAACCCATAAGAAAATTAAACTAAGGAAAAGAAGAAAAGAGCATTTAGTGTTTACATTTCCACCAGCTACAAGGAGGCTTCTCCAGCTGATCTGCCTCGTGGTGCAACTTGCTACAGCTGACTTGCTAACCAGCTGTTTCATATCAAAGCTGAAGGCTTTCCATATGACACAGAAAGCCTAGACAACAGGCAAACCACGCTGCATTAAAGGTAATCCGAGAGTAATTTGTCATAAAAACATCCAGAAGAGCCCCAGCTGCAGTTAGATGCTTCCTGCAGAATCACCACAGGCTGCGGGGTTCTTGCAGAAAGTGCCCCGCGTGGCTGGTTGCTGAACAAAACATAAAAGGTTCCCTGGAAATGGGGGAAAAAGGGGAAAAGGGGCATTTCTTGACAGACGGATGCACTGCTGCTGTGTTTACACAGGCTCTGGACCTGCTGGTCCAGGCAGGCTGGTAGGCAGCTGCGGAGCCAAGACGTATAGATTAGCCTCGAAGAGATTAACCTTGGGCAAAATTGCTCTTCCGCAGACTTAGAGAGAGGCTGTATTCTCAGAGGAGACAAAAAACTAACCATCCCTACTGGAAAAAGAAGTTATATCCAAGTGAAACTCCTTTGCATGAATACCAGGGGAAATATGGAGAAGTCTGGCATTCCCATTCCTCATCCCTCTGCCATTATCAGCCTGGAAAACATGACTTGCATGGAGCAAAGTCACAGCGAAGCAGCCTGGGGGCAGCCTTTACTTCTACCTTTGAAGCCACTGTTAAAGCTAATAAAAAGCTAGTATTCACAATACTTAAAGCCCCGAGACCTTCCAGAAGGTCACACACACCAAGTTTCTTCTAGCATTTGTCAGCAAGTTTGGGAGAAGCAAGTGTAGGATGAGGAGGATCCACTTACCAGCTTTGTCTGCTTTAAATTTAGACAGAAATGAGACCAACTCGGCTCTGCTTCAACTCTTGTTCTTTACAGAGGCAACAGGCAGAACCTTTCCTTCTCTGTATCACCTCTTACGGGAGCAGCAAGGGGAAATTAGGAGTGCCAACAGGTGTGGTGCTGACTTTCTGAAGAGAAACACTAAAAATCACACCCAAAAACGCTCGATTTAAAAACCAGCAGCCCAAGAGGAGCAGAAGATAAACAAGTAGCTGTAAAGTACCAAGAATGACACATTTGCTGTGGTCAACCCTCCCTTTCCTAGTGTAGCTTGATTTATAAAAACAACCTAACAAGCACTTCTCAGTATCTCCACATGCAAATCAGCTTATAATTTCAGCTTACGTGGGGGTAGTTTTTCTTCTGTGGTCCCCAGGCCAACACACTTTCTCAGAATAGCAAACCATACGAAAAACAAACTATACATCCATGCTTGTGGTAAGTCCCAGCTCTTTAACCGAGTATCACGTTTCTCAGCATCCAGGCTGTGCACCAAACAGCTTGTAAACCATATAGTTTACTAATCCGACTGCCATATATTTTTCTAAGTTTAGCAACTTAAGCTAAGCAGAGTGTCTAACAAAATATACTCCTCAAACACAAGAGACTTCTGAAAAGCTGTTGTTTGCCACCCTCTTGTGGATAAATACATAATTGAAAGTATATGTGTACTGTGTCAATAGCTTACCTGGTTTTGGTTTTTTCCTATAGCTGATCTCAATACCTTTTAGAAAGAGCTCATGAAGCAAATCCCCGAGGCCACGGGACAGATCCAGGACCAAATGCTGGAATTCCTCCTTCCTGAAGGACTCCATCGTAGTTCTCCAAGCTTTCAATTCCAGGGTGACCAAGAGAAGCCAGCATATATATATTTTTTTCTCTTTTTAACCTTAAAATATTAACTTCTACCATTGCTTGTTAAAGAGGGGACACAGGGTGGGAAGCCATATAGAATATATACAGATAAGTAACTCTAAGCTCTTTCTTCACTTCCTTCCTGACAAAGCTTTTCTTTTAGCTCTCTTCTCCCTTCTAGAGTCTACCAGAACACAGCATAAAGGATTTTATAGAACAACTCGGTAACTAAGCTGAAATGGTATTTTTCTGAGAAAATCAGTGTGTTAATTTTAATAGAGTGCATGTTTCCTATGCAACAATCAACGTGTGTGTGTGTGTGTGTGTGTGTATACACTTGTGTCCATGTGTTTTTGTTCATATACATGCCTCAATCTATAGTTTTCCTTATTTTCATCATTTCCACCTGCCAGAGCAGTCAGAGCCCTTTGACGTTACTCCAGTCACTCCATATGATGGGGTGGCAGGGTTTTGAGTACTGCATGATAGTGCAGAGTTGACATAGGGAATGTTTAATCCATGTTATTTTCTAGGGCTTAAAGCTGGGAAATGGCATTAATGTTCTTTTTACTACTGTTGTCCATGTAGGATACAGAGCTGCTCCTATCTATCCAGGAGTTTTAAAATAACTTCCTCCATGCTCCTAAGGCATCCTCAGAAAGGAGGACAAATATCGAAGCAACAAGAGTCCTGAGGTTACCTGTCTGCACAAGATTAGGTCACATAGCACTCATATAGCTCGAGTGAAAAGGAATTGGAAGCAACAAAAATCACACTCAAGAGTGTGAATACTAGTAATTTTAAGTGCTCTGCACACATACAAGTATCAGTTTCCCCCAAAGCTGCCACATAGCACTACTGGCTTTTGCATTTCCCATATGCTATCGTCCTTACAAGTCACACCAGATGCTGCAGCTCCTGCTTACAGCTTCCCATTTGAGTCCTGCCTGGCAGGACGGTGCCACCAGAAGCAGCACAGAGCCAGCGAGCCCTGCTCCTCAGCAGCACGGCGCACGCGGTGGTGGATGCTCCGAGCAATCCGTCACCTGGGGTTATGTTAAGATGCCAAGGTGAAGCATTCCTGCACACGAGGAACACCATCCCGGGAGCATTCCTTCCTCGGCATCAGTCAATGCGTGCCCTGTGGGCAGCGGGCCAGGGCAGCACCTGCTCCAGGCAGGTTCAGCTGCTCCGGGCTGGCTCCAGCCCAAGCCACTGCCTGGTCCATGGGCTCTCTCCTCCCACAGGGTGGTGCAGGCAGGCAGGAGGAAGGGAATTCTGAAGAGGGGCAGGTCAGGACGCTGGCACAGGCAAGAAGGCAGCTACCAGGCAAGCACCAGCAGTAAGTTTCCAAGTCCTAAAAAAGAAAAAACAAAACACACACACTGCAGGAATTGGCTTTAGGTGCAAAGCTCAGCTTAGTGATTCTGTGCGTGCCCTAGCTAAAGGATGCAGAGGAACTGAAAGAAGAGCTGCTCTGTGGACATAGGAGCTCCCGCCTCAGCTGTGCTGCCCACCCACACCCTCCCAGGCTGTAATATTTTTGGTGTGACAGGTCAGAAGTGAATTTAGCAAAAGTCGCAAGTGTGACAAATTCTACCTAATCCGAATTTATTCTACTACCTTCAGCTTCTTTCAACTTAGAAGTTACTCAGAAAAAGAGCAGCTGTGTTTTGAATGTGAATGAGCCAAACCTCAAAGTTCTGCAGCAACAGCACTAAGTAACATTGCTCATCCACACTTGTGTCTTGTCAATGACTTCAAGCAACATTCCCCTCATATTAATTACCTCCTTGGGGCTTCGGTGGCTTTTTTCTGCAACCAAGGGCCACAAGAGCATTTTGTGCAACACTCTGGGCAGCTGACTTGGTCTGGTCTTTAGCAGAATCATTGATACCATTTAAGTTCTGGTTAAATGAAACCTACCTAGAAGTGGCAAGTAGATTTCAGTGCTTTAACCACCAGATGAAACAAGAGAAGGAAACGTTTGGAGTGAGATCCTGGACTTCAGACAGAGGAACCCAAGGTGGGTATACACAGAAGTAGATACTGTGAACACAAAGGAAGGAAGAAGTCCCAACTGCTGTGACAATGGAAGTATCAGTAGTAATCCAACCCCTGCCTTAGAATTCAATACAATACCCAGTTTCTTTTTAGTCCAAATGAGTCACTATTCTCCTCTACATATCAGAGCTAGGAGGGGAAAAAAAAAATCTACAAAATTAACCCCCAAACCCAACAAGACACACTACCACAAAACATCTTTCACCCAACAAAGGTGTTAAAAGCCTTATAGGTCCTGGGGCAGAGCTTCCTACCAAGGGTTACACTCCTACATTCCGAATAAAGGAAAAACAAAAATAAGTGGAGAAGGTTGTAGTCTAGTGACAACTCATACGGTCTTGTAATGACAAATCTATCGGCCTCAGAAATCCACCCGATTTTGTAACCTGGATGCAATTTTGTAATTGTTTGTAATTTTGTAATTTGTGTACATTCAAGGAAAGACCCGTTACACAGAAGACTGGGGTGAGTAGAACAAACTGGTCCTCCTTAGAGTATGAGAAGTCTGGAATGTAACAGCTCTGGAAAGCATGCAGTTTCTCCAGCTCTTGAGGCCAGCTAGCTTTCCCCCTACAACACCTCAGCTCTTCCTTACACGTGAACTAGTTCTTTGCTTTGACAGCAGCATTTCCCAAACAATTTTCAACGGAGGCCTAGCCCCTAAATATTAGGGAATCAAGCCCTGCACTGACTCTAGCAGCTTCCTTCTAGCCCCAAACTTGCCCCACTAGTCTCAGGCCATTTCACTTCTTGGTGGACAAGGGAGAAGAAAGGTCCCCTTTGCTGTTCATATAGATCACCAAGGCTTAGCCCCCATCATCTCCTGCAGTGATGGCAGAGTAGCAGCAAAGACAAGTGCTTTAATGAGAGCAGCTTCCTAAGCTCCTGAGCCAGGTTCTCCAGAGCTCTAGTGCTCTTAGGCTGCTCTACATTTAATAACTGGCTGGTTTTCCAAATCCTGCAGAATTGCCTGAAAACAGCTCTCCTGGCTAGGCCAGAAAAAAAGAAGGGAATCAACAGGCACATTTGGCCACTCAGTAGAAATCACATCTCCTTCTACACTTTAACTTTTGGCAGATAAACTACTACTGGTAAGCACAGTAAAGTTTAACTGTTCTACATTTTAACAGCGTCTTAGGGCAAAATCAACTGCATTAAAACTCTCCACATCAAGTTGTTTTGATATCACAAAAGTCAGGCTTAGAGTGGCTAAATTATCAGATTTTTTAAAGAGATTTTTTGCAGTGAAAGAGCCAGACTGGCTGACTCCAGCACAACACAGTCAACAAACTCCAATATTAGCAGAACTATTAAGAACCAGGGATCTCTGATACACACATCAGGGTCAAGATGTAGGAACTGAGGTATCAGCCCTATCCAAGCCCTCCTCTCTGATGCTCCTGCAATGCTTTGCAGTTTGCAACACTACAGTTAGGACAGTGGTGCTTTCCAGGTCACAACTTGCATCATTTAAACACCACAAGGAACATCCACATTAACCAAACATCTGCAACAAACTAAAATGTGAGAATCTACTCAGCATGAATGTAACAGCTTCCTATTCATCCTGTACAGCTATTTTACTCATGCTCTTCGTATCACATAATCCACACTATTTTATCCAACTGCTGCTTTAATCAAAGCTGAAGAGTTTGTGTCACTTGAAGCACACCTTCCAAAAGGCATCCAGTCTTGCTCTGAAATAAGTTGACCCATCGTTGTACCTGGTTCCAACAGTCAGGTCATCAGAAATGTGTGGCTTTAGTTTCTGGGTACTGATTTATATTGTTCATTAGATTAGGGAACAAGTAACTCTCTAGCTTGACAAATACACAACGCCATGGACAAAACAAAAAGCAGCCTGCTCTTCTCTTGACTGAATTACATTTATACCTATATATTTGCTAGCATCTGTACAAGTAGTAAATCTTGTCAATATATTTGGCCTGAACTCACATTTTGAGCAGAAGTTTAGACTAGATGACTTCCCAAGGTCCTTTCAACCTTAATGCTTCCATATATACATATACACACACACACACACACTCTCTCTCTCTCTCTATATATATATATATATATATATTATATACCAGAGAAGATTAAGAGCACATATATACGCACACAATACTTCTCACCTTTACTCATTTCTATTTTACGTGTTTCTATTCATTTCTCAAAAATAGTTCCACAATTATAGACAATCTCTGAAAGGCCTCTGCCTCCCCAGTTACCTGAAAGCTGGGCAACTTCAATTAACTAGTTTAATCTATTTTTCATGAAAACTACATAATTTTATGTAAGTTTCTTCGTGAAAGAATAACTTGAGGTTTTTCTATTAGCTGCCCCTGAAGTTGCCTGTAAGAACATTTATTTTTAAACAAGTTATTACAAAAAAAGTTGCATATAAAAATGAAAACCATGAAGATTCCATTCCTCAGTACAGTACATTAAATGCTCATTTGCGTGACCACAAGTTTTCTATGAGCAACACAACAAGTCTGTTCCGAAGCAATTTGATTTCTTTTGCATACGCTTTGCAAAATAAGTCCTTCAGTTTCTCACGCCAAGCTCCCAAGGAAGGCAGGCTATGGCAGTTCGGGATGTTTAGGATGCTGTCGAAGAACTCTAGCCACAACTGGGCATTGGCAACCCTGGAAAGCAACAAAAAGAAAAGGAAACAACTCAATTCAAGCTGTTAAAGCACTTTATTGACCCTGTTGCCTCCCAGGTTACAGACTGGAAGAACCACAAAACCCAGTCTCCTCTGTGGCACGCTGCTTAGTGAGACAGCACAGCTTTGACTCGCTAGCTCGATTTTCTTCTTTCCAGTCACCTGGAAAGTGGGGTTGCTACACAATTCACCATATCTACTGCACAGATGCTGCCCATCCTTAAATTAGTGAAGCCTATAAAGCTGTTAACATGAAATTAAACACACTTTTTGTAGAGTATCAAAAAGGCAAGTCAAGCAACACTAAAAGCTATGTCAGAAATTAACCTCAAACTTGAAACAAGTGACTGTCTTTCCATTAAGGAGTATTTTCTGAAAAGATTTTTGACACCAACCTTCTGAAGGTTCCCTCAGGTTTCCAGACGCCGTTTTCACTCTTCACTTTCATGTAGGTACCAAAGAGCATGCAGTAGACAGTTGCTGCGATGCCAAAGTAATCTGTCTAAACAAAGCATGCACAAACTGCATATTAAAAAAAAAAAAGTGCCTCCAATCTACTCAAAATTATGTGGAAAAAAAAAATGAGGTGTCAATAGGTCAAGGTCCATAAAGAGGTTCAGGACCATATATTTAGAGCAAAGAGCATCCAGAACTGAACCCCGTCACATTAGGGCAAAAGTCTAACATTTCTCTATGCCATCCATTCATGTCAGACATGATTTTTAAACTACAAATATTCAGGCTGTGTAGACAGTCACATACCTGGTAGTTCCATGGTTTCTGTGTCAGCATCTCAATACACTGAAATCCAGATGTTTCACAACTTCCAGTAAATGCAGTTCCTTCAGGAAAGAGTTTCATGTCTATACTCTGTCCCAAATCAATCAGCGTCAAGCCATGAGAGAGACCATCTATATCACATGCATCATTGTCCAGAAAACTGCAACCAAGACAACAAATAATGAACATAAGTTTCAAGACTGTGATACAACAGGATATGCCAGCACCTCAGGTAGTAAAAGAAAATACTTGCTTTTCTCCAAGGATAAAATTATCAGGTTTGATGTCACCATGAATGATCTGGCAGTTGTGGAGCTCTTCTACCATATGAAGAATTTTTACAGCAAAATAGATTACAAGTGCTTGAGGCATCACCTTTTCAGGAAGCTTTTTGTAAATGTTTATGGCATTCTGTGAACAAAAGGGAGATAAGGAAGAACTGTCAGCTACGTTAAAACAACTTTTTATGGATTACAGTCCATGTTTTTAAGCATAAAGTATTCACAGTAACGTCCTATAAAGCTGACTGGAGGAAACATTGCTGAATATCATGATATATAAACCAACAGTTTAAGAAGAAAAAAAAAATATATAGATGTTCAGAGCAGAAGCTGAGTATACTTACCAGCAACGTCCCATACTTGTAGAGTTCACCAACCAAAACACTCCCATTTTGAAAGAAATGAGCAGAATAGAAGTGGATGTACAGATGGTGTATACTTGGATTAAGTCTTTCCACCAGCTGCGTTGCTATATAGAACTCCCAAAGGCCTGCCGTTTTTTGGACCTGTAACCATAGAGTTATTGAATTAATTTATTGGCATTAAAGCAGAAAATCATTTCAGTGTTTTAGTGACTGTCTCAAGTTTCTAGGCATCACGTTGTATAATCGAGTGGCATATTCATTCTACGTGATTACACTCAGAAAAATACCCTCAGTGATTAATCCTCCTGAAATAAAATACTCATCCTCCTGCTTCTCTGCTGCATTAGATATCAAATGTTAACAGAAATGACTACAAATTATACATACACATACATTTAAGGTGCTATACTAAAATTTCTTGGTTGAAAGACTAGCTGTGGCAGAAGAGATCCACAAAAAGATTTCTAAAGCAGGAGGAAAGGCTTAATGTGGTGAACCTGAGGTGGCGGGTCAGTCGTACAACCACATTTCAACCTAGTAACTGTATGATCTGGTACAACCCTCTCGGGCTACGCTGACTTTGGAGTGA
>JAVCKT010022429.1:3690-23479 GCA_032273925.1 Rhynchotus rufescens
TAAAATGCTAACTGACTGTATAATGTTATGAGTTCGTGCAAAATAAAGGAGAAAGGAAAGTCTTTTAGGTGTTTATTTTATAAATATATATATATAAAGAGAGAAGTGAACTTCAGATTCCTGAGAGGTGACCTTCACAGCAAAATATATAGCATCACCATTGGTTTTCAGTTGGCCCAGCTGTCCAAAATCATGGTCTTTTGGAAACTTGAAAAATGGAGTTGACATTTCAGATGTTGCTTTCAGCTGCTGTCATAATTTTCTGTGCTGCCTTCTGATAATACATGCTTCTTGTTTCTCTAATTGAACCAGACCTATCTGGTCCACTGTATTTTACCATTCTGAATGTTGGAGAGCAACTCTATTGCTACCATACCTAGTGTGCTGGTATTGTGCAGGGTAGGGTACTGGAGAAAGGCAAGATTGGGATGCAAGAAAGCATTGAACGGATGCTATGGAGTGAAGTGCAAAAAAGGAAAAAAAAAAAGAGTTTAAAAACACTTTGAAAGGTTGAAGCAGAAAAAAGGGATGGTTTTGTAGATTAGCAGTAGTATTTCTGCAACAGAGGGGAAAACAGGACTGCCTCAAGGCCTTGCATGGCCTTGTTTGACCGACTTAAGGAGATGTGGCTTTAATTTAATTTACAGTCCAAAGGAGAATCATGATCTTAAATGCTAATTTAAAATGTATGCAACGTTAATGATGTTTAAGGCTAGAAGAGACCACTGGGATGAGAGAATATAACTTATTAGATAATCTAGTCTGGAGACCCTCCTGCCACATTTTTTTAAATCGAACTGATCAATTGTGGCAGAATTAGAGACATCCAGAATTGGTTCAAAGGGTCACAAGGGACAGAAAATGCAGCCAGTTTAGACTTTTCACATTGTCCCTGTGAACTGCCTCTTTGGACATGCTTGAGTTTGGGGTACTGGGGTAGAACTGGGGTAGAAGCTTTTTTTTTTGTTTTTGTTTTTATTTATTTTTGCCTTTTTAGCCTATTTTTGCCTGTTTAGTTTGTTTTTTTTGTTTTTTGAGTCCAAAAACCTTGTGTACATCTCTGTGTGATGCTGATGAACCCTGAAGAAACAATTCTGGTAATCTAGTGCCAGTGCCACCACCAACAACACACAAGGCTCATGTTAGTGATTCAATATCTTTATTAACATCAGTAATAATTACTCTGTACACTTAAGCAATAAACTAATCCCAGACTCCAATCCTTCATAATTAAGCTTAATGAATTGAATTGCCTTTGGTATCAGATATGCCTGAGCCTTGCCTAAAACTGTAAGGAAAAGAGATTTAATAAAGTGCATTTGCAGGGATAAGACAAGGTTATTGCTACATCTTGTTTGCTTAAGATACAAACATATGCAATTGACAAAAATACATATTTATTGAAAAAAATTTGAATGAAATGTTATATTTGCATTTTAGCCTTTTTTTTCTCCCTCCATCTACCCCACTTGTACAAGCAGGTTGAAATTTTTGCAAATTCCAACTCAGTCTTCTGGCATGTGCATATTTATGCACTCTTTTTAGTTTGCTTTCTCATATGATTTTTGAAACTTGTTATAATGGAAAGGAACTGGATGAATCAAGCAGTCATTAGTGAGCTGGATTTTCAAAGCTTTCAGCAGTGGCCTAATTCTGTTCCTCGTTTGACATGAAAGAGAGTGTGAGGGCCAACAGCAAGCTCCAAAGCAAAATTGCAATTTGAGCTATTTCAAGGGCTAGAAAATTGCTTACTTCTTGTTCAATTTTGCAGGTCGGTAAGAAAAATATCTTGACAGGATCTCATGGCTAAGAAAAGTTTTATTTCCCTAAGTTATGGCTTCAAATCAATAGATCTTCATCATTTCAGACAGTCAATGCTATAAAGAAGCATTTCATTCAACTTGAATGAGTGATGGCTGAGGGAGGCAGAAGGGTATTGGACCATGTAACTTCTTGGGCTATTGATACCTGCTCTCAGGAGAGAGAAATGCAGAGAGACTTGGGCAATGACTTGTGTAGTTCAATGTCTTTTATTGCTTCTCCATGCATAGTGACTTGGAATTGAACCATTCTTGCCATGGGTAGCTCTACCACTTAAGTGTGAAAATGCACTAAGAGCTGTGTCAAAACCCCAGTTGCAATAAGCTGGTGTCAGTGGACTTCGGTGCAGAAGACTGTGGAGCCTGGGGATCCACCACATTGGAAAAGGTTTGGGTCTTCTGTAAGCTTTAAGTACTTACTAGTATCTTTAAAAGGTCTGACATTTACTAGTCTAGGCTTTTTGAAGAACTCCCTCAGATGGCACTTGGGGTTGCCTTTTAAAAAACATCCAATCCCCGTTAAATGGAAATGTTCAGTCATTTCAATCTCAGTGGGAGATTTTTGACTGAGACAGGATTTAATGTGTGCTCCTTCATATCTGCAGGAATATATTAAAAAAAAATCAGAATCACCCAATACGCTAAAATGAAGCAATAAATCTTATTAGATGTCATTAATCAGATTGCCATATGTAGTTGCCAGTCTCTCCTTAATTTGACTGGTAGATTTCAAAAAATAATGCATCAAGTAAAAGGTATTTTTAAAGGGAATGAAAGTAGCATGTGCTCCATTACCATTTCTGTTTTTTTATTAATGATCAAATGGGGAAAAAAAAGCCCTTTTGCAGGAGTGATGACCTGAAAACTCGGCCATAGTGTTTTTGTGTGTTCTTCAGGGAAAAAATGATATAAGAGGGTGCATGTCTCAAATGACAGTGGTTAGGGTCTATACATAAGCACGAATGTCCCAACAATTTCATAATTCAGTATAAGAGTCACCTTTAAAATGAGGTGCAATAAAGTGTGCTGAATAATAATTTTCTGGATATCCTCCGCACTTTCGGCACAGTGCATTATATAAAGGTCCAATGAATCTAATTCTGTAAAAGCAAAAGTGCTCCTGATTTTTCCCATTCTTTATGTGTATGGAATTTCACATGTAATTTTCGTGACTTGAGCAGAAAACAGTCATTGCATCAGAAACATATCAGTGCCCGCTTGGTTTGCAATTGGCTGCATGATTATAAGGGCCTTTTGATGTGGTTTTATTTTCTCTATTCTCTATAATACTTCTTACTCCTCTCAAGATTTGTCTGCTTTTCAAGGTTCTTGTCAGAATATCTCTTTTATTTTTAAAGAATGTTTTCCAAAAGAATCCTCTCCGTGTGGCTTGCACTTCTTTCGGAGCTTGACATTCAGAATCATGAAAATCTAAAAATGTCAGCGCTGATACTGTGCTGGAAATTGATATAATGCATGCTAATGAAGACTTCAAAGGAGAAAATGTTTTTATTATTTTAGTTTAAAAATGACAGATCTGTTTTCTTGACTAAACCTGATAAGCACGTTTGAGATGGATCAGTTCAGGGAAGAAGTGAGATATATTAATTCATAAGTTGAGCCTGGCTGAGGTTATTTTTGCCTTTTATTTTGGTGAGCATTTGAACCACGGCAACTTTCATTGGCCTTTTTGTTCAATGGACTTGGACTGCTTGAAAGTTTCCGTAGGTGTTTGTACACTATCTCATTCTGCCTTCATATTTTATGGAATTTGGGCTGAAAATGCCAGCATTGTAAACAAATTACGAGCACTGTGTAAAATGTAAATGTGAACTTCTAAGCTTAGGTGACAGTCATAATAAAACCTCTGACTGTGGGAGGGAAGATAAAGCCAGCTACAGACATTAGTCTCTGCCTCAGAATTACTGATGTGATGTTTGAGGAGCTGAAATAAAACTGTTTTTTTTTTTTCTCTCTCTCTTTTTGTGCAATCCCTGTCATCCTTGTGCTTATTTAAGTAACATTTCCTTTTACTATGGTTCATTGCTGCCAATGCTTTTGATATTGCTACTTCACAAACCCGTTTTTTCCCGATATTTTCAGATTTCTGACTTCTGGCCAGTTGCCTGCATGATCTGCAGTAGCTTTATGAAAGGATTTTGGGGTGGTATGAGAAAGAGTATAGACGGCAGGTAGGAACTGCATTTCAGCTTTTCACTTCACCTCAGGTCTTTGATAGCATCCTGTAGGAAGGCTGCTGCAGAAATATATATATATTATAATATATATAAATGCAGGTCAATAAATAGATATCCTGATTCACAGGGAAGTTGCACCTCTTTCTGGTTGAGCTTAAGTTGTCCATGAAGGCGAGTGGAGCCAAAATTCACTTGGTTTCAGACCACGCTGTCCGAGCACATCTGATGACTCCAAAACCAAGGCGTTCTGGTTTCTTCATGTGCTGCATCTACTAAGAAGGATCTCTGTCTTACTTCACAGCTGTGCAAGGAACTTAGGGCTAAAACCCAAGTCTCACATATGCTTGAACTATATGCTTCAAAAGTAGACGTAGTTGCTGCATGCATTTTTAAGTGACAGGAAGGTAGCCATTAACATTTTGTGTATTTTTATCCCATATCTCCTGTTGCACAAATTTCTTCCTGCATATTGCAACTGCCTGGCAGTCACTTTTGCACCATTTTGAACCATTCTCCCACATTTTCCTAATCCAGACCACTCCGTAGGGTGGTTTCTCATCTCAGTACTGCTGCATGGCCTTGCACGGCAAGAGGTGCGCAATGGATGTGAGATGTCCTCCAGTTCCACGTGCAGCCAGTGATGCTCCAGCTCAATATTCAGAAATGGTAACCAAGCCTTTCTTGGTAGTAACTTTACAATTGCATTTCAGGGGCTCTGGGTAACATCCCTACATTGTTTTGGGTTTTTTTTTGGCATTCACTGAAGAACTCTAACCCACAGTTTCTGTAGACTTCACAGAAGAAGCGAAGGAAGCAGTATATATTTTTGTGGTGATTTGCTCAAGACTAAAAATCAGTTTTAGTCTTAGAAATATTTCTTTTTTTCACTCAGTATATTCCTGTACATGGCAGACTGCACTACTCTCTCATGCTGTACACTTTTTCTAGTTGTTAGTGGTACAGGTAGCTTTTAGATTGTTGTTTACCTTTGGCTGAAGCAACATCAATCTGATCCTTCTAGTTTTTAAGTCTATATGCTGCATAGAAACCAAGGGTGGAATTTTCTGCTGGGAGAAGATGGCACCCTGAACTGAGACAGGGAATGCGAAATAACGAGAAAAGTGGGAAGCGCCAGCATTTTATCACTGACTCCCATCACAACTTCAAATAGAATTTTTACACACATACAGTGGCATGAAGTATTTATAATTATTGTGCCAGGAAATTTAGCCAGTGATTCTCGGAAATCAAAGGATTAAAAATAAAAGAAACATAAATGAATAAATAATTATAGATTCTCTCAGTGCATTCTTTAAACCTAGGGTGTCAAAGCTGTTCAGCAGCGGAGGCTGACTGACATTTTCAATTGAGCTCCCTAGGAGAGATGTACAGAATGTGCCAGTAGAGGAGGGAAGGATTTACTGTACTGTGCTCCTACTGAAATCAGTAGGAGTGCTATCTGCATAGCTTAATATATAGCTTAGTTTAACATCTATGTCTCTTTGTTTAGAGGTTTTTTATATTATATATTATATATTATATATTATATATTATATATTATTTACATATATACATTTATATATATATTTACATATTATCTGCATAATTATTATGTAGAAATATATAATAAAAATTTTATTTTATTTTATTTTATTTTATTTTATTTTATTTTATTTTATTTTATTTTATTTTATTTTATTTTTAACACATTCAGACACCCAATTGTAATAAGCAATGGTTTAGTATCTAAATCTCTCTCAGGATGTGACTCTTTCTCAAGTAAATAGTTATTTCAGCTGCAGCAAATGAACACCACGGTGTTTAATGCATTGGGCCCTACTCTATGAGGAAATTCTCAGTTCTGACTGAGGATTTTTGGCTTTTTCTACAGTATACAAACAGAATGAGGAACATTTGGAAGTGGCTCATTGAAAACAACTGGGCACTGAGCTCCTGGTCTGATCAGGAGTGAGGCAGAGGAAGCAGACTGGGGACTTCTGGTTGGCCAGATGCTTCTGTCTGCTTGATATTGCAAGCAGGTGGTCAGCCCAGGCTGGAGGAAGACTATCTAGATAGACTAGTGGTATAAGGCAACCAATGAGGTTAGCAACCTCAGTGAGAGAGAGAAGAAACTCCAGATCCCATGATTTCTACTTGAGCTAACTAGAAGCAACGTGATGTTGATTAGCACGTGCTGAGACCAAGGTAAAAAGCTGTAATGAGATGGTCAGTGTCCCTATCTTGGATTTTGCACCAGGTGCCTGACAGTCGGCTTGGGCACCTTGGGATACACAAGGGATACAAAGGAGGCATCTTTTTTTGTGAAATTCCATGCACTGACTGGGTTGATGGTTGAGGCCATATGCAATGCCTAGGCATCTGCTGCCTCTACATAACCTACCTATTAAAAATAAACCACATAAACTACCTGTTAGAAACTTTCAGCATGAAATTGGCTCTTCAGATATCTCCTTATAGGAAGAACACCTAGTTTATACCTCGATTATTGCACAGATTAGCTAAATTTAGTTAACGACACGACAATGCAATGATGATTTTGCAATTGATCATTTTGATTAATAGAGTGTAAGAGGAAAGTATAACAAAAACAGTTGAAAAGACAGCATTGGGTTTCTATAAGAAAATCACAGTGAAATATTCTCGGTGATGTTCTCTGACCCCTTCCAGGATCTAGACTCTCAAACCCATGAGCTTTTTCGTGATGGTTGTTTCTCATTTCCATTAGTCACAATTCTGTGGTGACTTCAATGAGATAAATTCTGTTGGCTCCATAAAAACAGAGCTAATTTACTTTTTCAGATTTGTGCCAGGACTAAAAAGAAAAAGTTTTCAGATATGTGTGTGTACATATTTTTAGCAGATTGGAGAGAATGCTTGAATTCCCAAATGACCTGTCCTTACACTGTTAAAATTTCCTCTGTGAGTGGAGTGTTTTCAGTAGTTGAATAGCACCCAAATGCAATAGTGGAAAAAATAGTATGTATTTGTTAATCAATATGTTAACTCTCATGCTGTTAGATTATTAAGGTTTCTTTTTTTTATGAAATGCTTGATAGGAAGCCAAATGTAATTGTTTAATATTTGATATGTAGTATTAGGACACTTTAAAGTGTCCGATACCATTATGGATAGAAATGGATGGAAATCATTTTTAATACTGGCTAAAATAGAGGAAGAATATGAACTCAGCCTCTGAGAATGAAGAAATGAGTCCAAAGATGTGATGAAAAAAAAACAAGTCCATTCTTTGGGGATACTCTGTAACTCATACCTGATATAAGACCACAGAAAGCAAGGCTAGAGTGGATTATTCTCATCATCTTATGTAACATTTGTAGAAAATGGAGTACAGGAGCACTGCAGGTGGATTTTATTGTCTACTTCTCCAGGGCATAGTAATGACCTTTCTATTGTTCTGAGGTTTCTCCATAGATGGGAGACTAAGCCCTGTTGTCTGGGAACAGATTCTAGAAAAATTCATGTTTGGGGCAAGACCAGAAGATGCCAGAACTAGACACAGGTTCTCACTCCCATTGAAGCTCTCTAGATTTGCTTTATTTTGCCTGCACTCAAGCTGTTTTCACATCCTGCGAATGAAAGGGAAATAAGTGTGTGCCCCTTAGAAAGTGCTTTAAAAATGGTTTTAAGTCAGGTCTCCTGCTGATGTAGGCCTTCTTATCAAAATGCACATATATTTTTGTTAAGGTCTTTGTGATGGTCCTAATTTTAGGCAAAACTCTTGAAATAGCTCCCTCTCCTTTTTCTGCCTCAATACTGCTCAGGCATCTGAGCCAGCAGAGATGTGGGTATGTTTAACTTTTAAACATGTTGTTGAAATATTAAACAAAGTTTCTCCCGTTGATGGTTAATGCTGTATCAAAGCAGGCTGGAAACAGCTTCATAATCTCTTACATAATGCTGTCATGCTGTTCATGTCATAGATGCTATTTCATCCTGATAGCTGCCACCAGCAGGAGGCTCAGAAATGTGATTGTAACCATTCTCAAACGTATTTTAAATACATTTCACGGTTTATTTGATGGGAGGTGTGCTTTCTTAGCAGAGGAATTTTGAAATAGAAACCAAATGGAATGCTCCATTGAATCAGTCTCTCTGTCTGCACGTCGTAGCACAAGAGTTCTCTGCATCAAGGATGTGATCTTTAAAATAGTTGCCCCTTTTTGGGGTGTTGGATAAGAACAAATACAGAAACCATTTGCTTGATCATCTTCTTGCACGTAGGTTGTTGAGGGGTTCAGTCCTGTGTGGCATTTTCCTTTGCAGTTATCTTTGGTACAAAAAATCCCTTTTTTTGCCCTAAGAGAATTCTGTGATTGAAACCCACAAGGGACACTCACCCCCGGGTTTCTAGTAACTGATTAGGTCGTTCACATAGGATTAGGAGATCCTGACTGAAGCTCTGCTTCATCTGAGTTAGATCAATAACTTGAATAAGTTCTTGAGCACCTATGGCTGAACCTATAGGTTGAGCACCTATGCCACAGTGCAAGTGCATCCAGATCTGCGAAGTCTGTATCTCTTTGGAGAAGGAACATTTTAAAACAGCTCAGCCTGTTTTGGAAAGGAACCCATATTGAAATACCGAATACCTTCTGCCAGTTAAGGACAATGGCTTAGATGTGGGCAGGAGAACTTTTTCTTTGATTGTACCCTTAAAACCTCAATGTAGGGAAGTCACTGAAGCATAGGCTAAGCTTCTTTGGAAAAATATGTGCTTCAGTGAAGCAGAATGCTTCCTGGAGCTGCCTTCAGGTAAATATGCCTACTGGCATGTCAGTTACGACCTGGAGCCATCATGAGCAAACCCATGTTCAAAATCCTCACCTGAAGAA
This sequence comes from Rhynchotus rufescens, assembly GCA_032273925.1. Classification (NCBI taxonomy): domain Eukaryota; kingdom Metazoa; phylum Chordata; class Aves; order Tinamiformes; family Tinamidae; genus Rhynchotus; species Rhynchotus rufescens. The sequence continues at coordinate 12,583 of JAVCKT010022429.1, forward strand.
TGGTACAGCATAACTGCATGTTGAGATGGGGGGAAGGAGTTAGGCAGAGGAAAGAAAACAGAAGAAACAACTGAATAGGCCTGGGAAAAAAACTCTCTGATTTCTAAGTTGATAGTGTACATAAGATCCAGCTGAAGACTATAAACCCTGGAGTACTTGTGCTCCTGCTAAAACTAAAAATCACAATTGCTAGGCCTCAAGGTAGAGTCAGCCTCTTGAAAAAAAATGCTGTCTTGTTTCTTAAAAAATAGTTATTCTATATCATTCCTTTACCCTAATCAATGTTTGTGCAGATGATTGTTTTAGAGTAGAATTGGACACCTGGAAGGGGAAATGTACCAGTTTTGGGGAAAGATCCACTTAAGAAATAAATGAACGTCTAGTGGTCTGAATGCAGAACTGTCAGAAGGAAAGTTCAGAGGGAGTGCAACAACCATGGAGAAGGATGACCTTGGCATCTGTTGTCAGAGGCAATGCTGACAACCCTTGTGTGTAGCTGGACTAATCAGAATTGGCTCCTTGGAATCAATATAAAGACATTTCCTTCAGAACACCAATCAGTAAGCTTTGGGTGCTCAGTCTAGGTTTTTACACGTGTATCAACACTTACTGGTAGGCTGTTTTGATCCAGTGATTCCCCTGTACTAGGTATCTTCTACTACTAGGTATCTCCTTAACCAACTAACTTAGAAGTCTAAAGCCTCCAACTAGACTCATCTAGCTCATACTTCCTGGGCTTGCCTCTAAGAATGTTATGGCAGACGGGGTCAAAAGCCTTACTGAAGGTAGACAACATCCACTTCTCCCCTTATCTACCCAGTCATTCCATCCACGAAGGCTGTCGGCTTGGTTAAGTGTGGTTTGCCATTTGTGAACCTTTTGGAGGCTACTCCTGGACAGCCTTTTGGAAAAGGTTGCCCAGAGAGCCTGTGGAGTCTCCTTCTCTGGAGGTCTTCAAAACCCACCTGGATGCCACCCTGTGACACATCCTCCAGGTGTAAGGACTACTCCTAATCACTTTCTTGTCCTTCATATGCTTGGAGATGTTATTCTGGATGAGCTGCTGCGCTCAGGACCTAGGAGAGGCTGATTGTAGTTCCTTATATTTTCCTTCTTGCCCTTTTTGAAGACTAGACTGACAATAGCTGCCTTCCAGTCCTCAGGCACCTCTCCCATTCTTCATGTCATTTAACCATCATTTAGAGTAGCTTGTCAATAACATCAGCCAGGTCCCTCAGCCCTCCGGAGTGCATCCCATCAAGGCCCATGGAGTTGTGGATGTCCAGTTTGCCTAAATGACATCTAATCCAATTCTCCTCAGTGAAGGAAAGTCTTCCTTTCTGCAGGTTTTCTCCCTGGTCTACAGTGCCTGGGATTGCTGTGTCTTAGCAATATAGACTAAAGCAAAGAAGGCAGCCAGCATCTCTGCCTTTTCTGTATCCTTTGCCACCAGGGATCCTTCAGCAGAAGGCCCACACTCTCTCTAGTCTTCCTCTTGTTAGTGGTGTCCTTGAAGAAGCCCTTGTTGCCTTGGACATCCCTTGTCAAATGAACTACAAATTGGGCTTCACCTTCCCAGTCCTCTCCCTACATAGTTGGGCAACAGGCCTGTAGTCCCTGCTTTGACCTTCTTCTGTACACTTCCTTCTTCTGCCTGAGCTTTGCCAGAAGCTTCTTGTTCATCTATTGTTATTGTCAATGAAAGAAGATCCTATCTACATTAATGGTACCACTTTTTTTTTTCTTTTTTTCTTTCTTTTTTTTTTTCGGCATTGCTAAAAGAGGGGAAAAACTCAGGATCTCTCTTAATTTCCTATGGATTGTACAATATTCTAAATAGCAAACAGATTGTTTTGGATGTGACCAAATTTCAGAGCCTAATCTACTTACTATGATTTTTCAGTCTTAATTCCTACTTTTGCAGAGGAAATACAGAGAGAGCTTTATGCATTTGAGGTTATAGTGGGCCTCCTGACTCTAGCAGAATAGTTTTGAGTTTCACTATTAGCCCACTGCTGATCATTAGTGCAAGTCACAGCCTCACAATTGACTCTTTTCTGCACACACAGAAGGAAAGCACAGAGAGTTCTCAGCCTTATTCCTGCTGTGCCTATAAATCTGCCAGGAAAGGACTCTTTCCTTCAGCAATCCTGGTGATTAATTATCTAGCACGAGTCTGTGCAGTAGCTCAATCACACGGAACAAGTGGTGTCACGTTCATTCCTACATGTGATTATTGCAAATGTCCCTGACATAGATTCAGGTTTCTTCAGCAAAATCTTTCACTGCTGTAGAGATTACAGAACATTTGCTGCTTCCATTTACTAGCAGCTACCAGAACATCTTCAGCAATTTCAACTGTAAAGCGAGGAAATGTGTATATAATTTGGGTATGTATTGGAAACTTTATCTGCACTATTAAGGATCACAAAAGCAAATAGATGTTGGATCAGGCTGAACTTACAAGGTAGATATTTTAGAAGATATGTTTTAAGGTTAATAATTCATCCATCTTAAAAATATTATACTTTTGAATGTTCTTGACCACTGATGGAGTCTCCTTCTCTGGAGGTCTTCAAAACCCACCTGGATGCCACCCTGTGCCACCTGCTCTAGGTGTCCCTGCTTGAGTGGGAAGGTTGGACTAGATGATCTCTAGACGTCCCTTCCAACCTTGAATATTCTGTGATTCTGTGATGCTTGTTGTGTGTACAAAGCTCTCTTTCTGCAGCTAAATTGTCTTCAATTTTATGGGCACAGACATTTTCCTAAGATGCCTTCTTTTGTGCGTCCCCCATTTTTGGCACAGATATTCCCCTTTCCAAATGCTTTTAGCTGTGAAAAAGGCAACCCCCTCTGAGAACCTGTGAACTCGCCATGCTGAGGTTAATTATTGAACAATACAATAAAGTATTCAGCTCATAGTGTCACTCGTATTTATACGTGAGTTCTGGAGTAACTAGCATGCTCTGATTAGTGCAGCATATACTGACTCTTAAGGGAATCCTGCCAAAGTAAGCAAGTACAAAGGAGGTAGCCTAGAAAACCTGGTGTGATCCTGGTATTTCAAAAAGTGGCATTTAATGTGAACATTTGCTGTGTGCCTTTCCCACTGCACCCTGGCCAGACAGGACTGGTCAAGCACCCCTGTACTGTGAGCAAATGTTCACATTAAATGCCATACAGAACACCTTATGGAGTGGGGCATTTACTCTTCAGTTGCAACTATGAGTGCTTCTCCTATCATTTTTTTGATGTTATGTCTCAGTGATGCCTAAAAACTTTGTGGTAAGCCACTGTTGTGCTTGGTCATAGTAACCTCCTTCAACCCTCCTTGTCTTTTGATGATGCAAAGGGAGCTAACAGAGAAATTGTAGGAAAAAAAATAATTACGCAAGTGCTACACCAACACCAGGAGTTGGGGAGAGATTTGGGTCTGCATATCTGAATGCAGCATTCTCCTAAGTAACCCGCATTGCAAAATGTGGCCCATGTGTGTGAGGGAGCCACAGGGTTGAAGAACACGTGTTCTGTTGCTGATGTTTCTCTGCAGAAGATGGTGAGCGCTTTCTCCACTGTGTTACATGGTACCAGTACTCAGTTTTAACTTTATGCAGAATCTTCACAGCCTTTTCGAAGTTCATTGCTCTCCTACCTGTCTTTAGAGGAACATAAATGGTTCAGATCCGTATCCTGGCAATTCTGTCTACATTCTGGGACTGTTTGGTTCTGCCTGCTTCAGTGTTAGTATCATCAAATCTATTCACATTCTGATGCACAAACATCACATACTGATAGTCATTAAAACCGCAGATAGGGTCTGAGCTGCCTAGCAAAGAAGCCAACAGATTACCCTCTGTGAGTGCAGTTCCAGCCCTGAATGCATAATTCAAGCAGAGATAAGTGACAGAAAATGAAAAGGAGATAAATTCAGCTTCAGTTCAGAGGCTGCACTCCTCCTCAGGTGACTCCAGCAGGGAATTCAGTGTTTAATCAAGTGAGGAGCATAGCAGGACTTCTCCGTGAGACTGCTGCGAGCTTAGTAACGTGACATCCTGGCTAGGCACACGTTCCTTTTGAATGCCCTGCAAAGGGCTTAGTCAGTGAGGGCGGACATCTGACATCTGCTTCTGTTTATTCTCCACTCACCTCCAGGATCTGCCTGCTGCCAAGGCAGGGCATGTTTCCCTTACGGAAGAGTTAGGGAGCAAGAAGTACCTGTATGCCACGTAAGCCATTCTGATATTAAAGAGAACTCTTCCCTCACTACTAGGGGCCAAGGCACAGCTGGAGCAAGGGGAGGTGTAATCATTTCTGCTTGGCTTCCGCATATGTTTGAGGGGCAGATGTGCTGGTTTGGGGATATGCACCGGGCGATTACAGCCTCCCCTTTGTAATCTCGACTGTCTTACTGATTTGCTGGGTAAGCTTGAGCAGGACACTTTCATTGTCACCTCTCTTCTCTTGCAACCCTTGAATCCTGAGAACAGCCTGGCTTTGTCCTTGTTGGGAGGCATGTAGTGAAGTTTCTTTCAGCTGTGTACTCACCAAGAGATGGCAAGGTCAAGAGGAAGGGGCTAGTATTTGAGGCGAGAATGAACTGCACCTCTTAGATGCACCTAATTCTTTGCACTGGAGAGATTGCACTGGGGAGACTGGCTAGCTGTCTACAACACGTATCTAAACTCAGGAGCTCCAGGGCTGCCCTGGGCTCTCTGGGGACAATGCAGTGATACTGCAGCGCGGATGAAATACAGAAAAAGTAATGTTTTCAGAAACAGGTGCAAAACCAGTCTTGGAAGTCAGGTATATATGGATGGGGCAGCCAGTAGGATTCCTGAGAGCAGCTGATTGCCTAAGGTACGTGCTAATTTCCTTCCTGATGACTTCCTGCATCTTGAAGGGTCATAACCATCTTTCTAAATACTGAGCCATTAAATGAAGTCACTTTCTGAACTCTTGTTTCGGAATGACTTCGGCATTTAGGCTTGCAAGTAGAGACTGAAAGCCAGTGGGATCTCAATACTTAAGTGCCTCTTTCTTTTGTAAGCTCTGTCACCCCTGAACCTCGATTTCCCCAGCCGAAAAAGATTATGATATTACTGGAGCTGACCTTTTTCCTGGGGAGACTTGGCATTACCATGGTTAATTCATTCCTGTGTTTAAAACACAGTGGGTTGTGAAATTATGATTCTTAAAACCAGCTATTAGAGAATGTTGTCTCCTTTGAGAATATTGATTTAACTGCATCTCTCTGTGTATTTAAAGGCTGAAATGATAGGATGTGCAAAGATCAATTTATTCTGTGTTTGTATCTAATGAATAATTATCTTCTCTTTTCTTTCTGTAATGAATGAAAATAAATGTTTTTAGCCAGGTAAAAGAGAAGTGAACATGCCTGAGAAAGGAAGCCCACCAGCCCATGCTACATCAACTTTTAACTTTTTCCTCTTTCCAGGTGCAATATTTCCTGTCTGCGTTATAGCCAGTGTAGCATTTTTCCCTATTCCCTGGCTTCTGATAAAAAATTAAAATAAAAGCAATATCTTTTGTTTTCTTTAAACATGATGATTATTGTAATTCTTACCGACGCCCGAGGGATATCCACTTGAATCTATATTATGTTCGATAAGGGGGATAGTGGTCACAAGTTTGGAACTTCCTTTAAGTAATTTTTGTTGCTTAATTTAGTAATGTTAGTGTTCTGGTGTAATACAAGAGTAGAATCATGTTTCTGGAGGGGCACTCATGAAGGAATATCTACTAATGGTCCCATGGGTGCTTATGGCCATCCATGACCTCACAAGGATGCCCAGGGATGCATTCTTAGACGGTGTCTCCTTTGTGCAAAGGAGACTGTACACCTTTGAGGTATGGAGAACCTGCGCATTAAGACCTAAAGGTAAGTAATGGGCCTGAACTTCAGGGTCAGAAACTGTCCACTGAGATGCAAGTCGGTTGAACCCTCTTTGGAGGGTTGGAATTGTGGAAATGTTGCTTCTGTGCTAGTTTTTGGAAGTATCTCTGAGGTCTCTTCCTCTGTTTCACCCTTAATACAACTCTTTGACCTACAAGCTGGGAATGTGCCTAAACAAATACACCACCCTTTTCTGCTGGTCCAGGCTGGTTGCCATTCCTTGTATGATCAGACTCACCACAAATGCTTTTTACATATGTATTGAGTGGAAATTTCTCTTCCTCTTTCCCATAAGGTGCTTGGATGAACCTTCATGTTTCTGACCTTCTGACCAATAGCGAGAGTCAAGGCATTGCACCACATTGCACTTCTCTTTGTACAACTGCGAGTACTATACTCTGCCTTCCCCCCCAGTTAAATGAGGTAAAGCAAGAAAATGCTAGAGCCTTTTCTTTGGGAGCTCCTCCTTTCTGTTTCCAGCCTTTCAGGGTTCCCTTGGGCGAAGGGGAAGGGAATTGAGAGGTGGCATCAGGCCTCTGTGAAGTTGATATAGCTGGGGCAGAGCGTCTCAAAACAATCTGTGCATGCACACAGAACGTAAAACAATCTTGACAGCCTTTTCTGAAGGGGAAAAAGGAAAAGAAAAGTTTTGGTTCAATTCAGGCTGAAAACAAACTCAAAAACCCGAAGTCTACTGAACCTCCCAGCACCACAACCCCCTGATGTTCCTTGGCTGTCAACGCTGCTTTGGCCAGCTCTCCTGGAGAATTTTGATAGGCCCTTAAAGAGAAGATTTGACGAATTGAAGTGCTGCTTGGGGATATGAAAAATACTTTCAGGTCCAGCGAGAGTTCATTTGCTTTTATTAGACTCCCTTTTCTGTTGAAACAATCTAGGGCATGGTGTTGTGAATTGCATATTACAGCATTGCCACCAATAATGTCAACACTATTAATATAATGCCTGTAATCCACTGTATCATGCTTCATTATGTCATCTGGACAGATTCTTGTTGTTACTGTAGTCATCTTTATGCTGTATTAAATTAACTCTCAAAGAGACCCAGAAGTGTTACATACCCCCAAAATAGAAGATATGAAAGTATTTGCTGCCTCAGAGATTCTGCATTTTGTTCTGTGAAGCAATAGATTATCGACTGGAATGTTTCCTGTGGTATCAGTGGAAGTATATGAAAGAAATTTACCCTTGAAAATATTGACTTTTATTTTTAATCTAGATCAGGCATATGGCTTCGAAAACTCCACTTGCTATAAAGTTGAAATTATTTTAAAGGAGATTCATTTTCAACCTTTCCCTTGTCTTGTCTGGCCTTATTCTGATGTTTTTCAATGAAATTATTTTTTCTGTAAGAAATTCCTCATCTCCCAAAACTCCTCATCTATTTCTTGGAATCCATGTTTAAAAACAACCATATCGCTGTGGTTTCATCTCACAAAACTAGGGGCTGCTCTGTCAGGTGAGACCTGCTCGATGGACAGGCACAGAAAGGACTATAATAAATAACTTTTTTCTATCACTGAGTACACTAAGGAAGCCAGTTTGGACTTTCGGAGCCATCAAGTTCCCAGGTATTTCTGATAGGATTGCTAGAAAACCCTATCCCATCAGAAATGGATTTTTTTTTTTTTTTTTGCGGGAGGGGGTTACTGCTATAGTATACAAAACCCTGAAATATCTAGTGGGAAAAGATTTCTGCTGTCTGCTCAGATTTAGCTGTAATGATTGTGCCAAAAAGTGACAGGAGTAATCCATTTTTTATTTTCACAACTGTTTTGTTTTTTCTTCTTTTTGCATACCCTTTCCTATACTACACTGATTTTCAAGTATCAAGTCCCATCTTTTTCCTCCTTTATCATTTTCTTATTAACTTTTCCTATTGCACATAAAATATTTGCCCATTGAATTTTCAATTTAAAAATAACTCATGTTTTTCCCTGATGTTCATTGCATTCATCTCCAAAACTCGCAGAATTGGTGGGAAGAACTCCCATTAACTTCCATGGATCAGGCCCAAATCATGTGGGTTGTTAATATTATATAAGATGAAGGAGGAAGCGAAGGGGAGAGTGTATCATTATTATAAAAATAGAAATGTAATTTATGCCCTTTTATAAACAAAGAAAGGGTACCTTGTCACACTGTGTCTTAACATTGGGTTTCTAAGAAATTCCATGGTAAGAGCTAGAGACACATTCACTTCTGCATAGCTCTAGATTTGAGATGTAAGGCAGCCTGCTCCCTTTCACACCTGAGTCCAAAAACCTTGAGCTTGTAAGAACGAAAGCTAGAACTAAATGGAAAATTTGAGACTCCTCTAAGTATGCTACCGCAAACCCAAGACCCAATAGTATCTTTCTCTTAAATGCTCTTGTTTAAGTGGAGGGTTCCATTTGGGCATACAATAGCCACTGGAGGAACCTGCCCCAAGAGCTTTTAAAGCACCAGCTATGTGTCAATGCTCTTTCTGAGAAGGGCGAGTGACAAACCAGGTGAATTAATTTGAAACTTCACACAACAGTAGCGAGCAGTCCTGGAAAGCAGGAGAGAGTGGCCTCCAACAATTAGTGTCTGTAATAACAGCCTTTTAGGTTCAAAGGGATCAGTGGGGCCATTCATCTTCTAGGGAAACTAATAGCTTGGACTCACATTTACCAACTTCATTTAATAATGAAATTTCCTGCAGTGTCTTTTAACAAGCACAAAGCTTGTATGGTGGAGGAGAGACATCCAGGATTCAATCTGCTCAAGTTATTTTTTTCGAGGGAATTAAAGGCTGCACAAGGAAGAAAATTTTATTTACTGCTCATACTGTTTGTGTGTACTGCATTTCTACTCTGCGAAATAAGCAATATGTGTTTTTTTTAATGTTTTTTTTTCATCACTTGAAGGAAAGGGGAGTGGATCATTAACTTTACCTGGACAAGTAACAGTGGGATCCTCCGAAAATACTTCAGACTCTTTTGTTTTTAATGGTGCAACAGGCTTAGTCTTAGAAATAAATACTATATTAACTGGAAAAATACTTTCTGGTTACCTGCATTTTTAAACATATATTTTTAAAGCTCAGAGAAGGCGCTGAGGTTTTCCTGTTTCTGTTTGCTTGCCACTGAGGGAAAGAAGCAGAAATACTAATGATTCGCTCTACCTGGGGAGCATGGCAAGAAATGCTCATTTGCAGACCATGAGGGCTCATAAAGGAAACACCTTGACACACGGGATTACCTTCTTTCACTGAGGGTTTGGTAGTTATAGGCATAGATGTAGGCAGCTCAGGCTTTAAAAGCAAAGGGAAGCAAGCCTGAAGCAAATCACCTTGCCTCCTGGGGAGGTTCACATTTCAGTCCTCATGAGGCTTGTTTTTCTTTTTGGGCATGATCGGTGAACAGGGTTTCCCTCCCAGGAAAAGCTTAATGCTCTGAGACTTCCTTTAGGTAGTTCCCATCAGGATGGGAACAAGTCCCTTGACTCTCCTTGCTTGTTCTCCTCACCAGTCTCAATGGTTCCTATATCCCTTCACTGTTTCTCTGCATCTGCCACTCTCTTTTCCCTTTGCTTTCAAACATGCTAATGTCTCCCTCAAGTTCCCTGATGAAACGTTCCCTACGTCCTATCCACTTCCATCACCGTCACCTCCTCTCTTGTTTCCGCCTCCCTCTGTGTTTGAGCTTCTCCAGCAAACTGTGCCATGGCACACAGCTTTAGCATTTCACTTCCATGAGCACATTGCATCTGTCTTCCACTCGCCCTGATCCCCTATGTCTCCATCCCCATGGATGTCTCCATCTCCATGCCTATGTCCATGCAACCTTCCTGCTCAAAACTGAGCAAGTCCGTCCCACCTTCTCTTCACATCTGAGCCTACACTGTTGGAAGTATGAAGGCCACGTTTAACAACTTGGTTCTTCAGGACCTTCCTAGTAAAAGGGTAAATATTTTGTTTATTATAGACAGCATTTACACCTGAGAGTGCAAAATTCTAAGTAATTTCTTACTTTTCTCCCCACTACGGAGACCCAGGGATTAAGAAAGACCTCTAATGTCTCTACCGTTTTCTCTTTGGTGCAAAGTCTATGTCCCTTTTGTGACTGCCCCCAAACCATGCAAAGCATAGAAAATCTTAAATTCATCTACTGAGTCCTGCATAGGCTCATTTTCCAAGTGGGAGGAAGAAGTGATACAAGAGGTAGGTGTCACTTTAATCCTTTCTTTATTCTCTAGAAATGTTGGAATTGTGAATTTTGTTGTTTTGTACTGTATGTCTGTGCAAAGAACATTGTGAAGTGTTTTGAGGTTTTTTTTTTTTTGTTTATTGAGGGTTTTGTTTAGTTTGTTTGAAGGGGTTTTTTGTTGTTGTTGTTTGGTGGTGGTGGTGATGATTGGTTGGTTTTGGGGTGTAGGATTTTGGTCACTTTCTTGGATATATTTATTATGTGGTAGACAGTGTTCACAAGGGAAAGCCAAAGCCTATCAGGATCTTTCTGTCCTCATTCTCCTTAGTCTCTCTGTTGCCTGTAGCAGCAGGCACTTGAGCATCCTCAGTGAGAAAGTTGTCCTTGAAGATTCTGCCATCTCGTGGTTGCCTTCTCTGTTGACTGCTACTTTCCTGGGAGGAGCAGTTACCCCTTCAGCAGGAGAAGCCCAAGCTGTGCTGCAGGGGAATGCCCCATACAGAAGTTAAGAATGCAACAAGCCAGAAATTGGAGAAAGTTTATATTTTTCTCTCCACCTTGCTGTTGGACAGCTGAGCTACGGGAAGATGAAAAAGCTGACCTGTTTCTGCACAGTGAAAATGGGCCAGGAATGTGGACACACACTTTCTTCCCTTCTGCTCTAAACTTGAGCTTCTAGACCATTGCTGTTTCACTGTATGTAACAGCTGAGTCATTTTATTATTTTATTTTATTTTATTTTATTTTATTTTATTTTATTTTATTTTATTTTATTTTATTTTATTTTATT
>JAVCKT010022430.1:0-23869 GCA_032273925.1 Rhynchotus rufescens
TTCCCTTGTTCATTTGAATTCCACCTATGGGCAGTACAAACCTTTTATGTTTTATTGTGGGACCAATTTCCCTCTCTGCTTCAATTTCCTTTCTGCTATACAGACATTTTTTCCATAGATACTTCCCTATGATTCTTAAATGACAATGGAATCAGGCCATTCCCAAGGAGACGCCTAGCTAGTCTTGCCTTGCATTGAGAAAGCATCACCATCAAATGAGGGGCACTCAATAGGCCTTCAGGAAGTCATATAATTCATATTATTTGACATAAACAGCCAAGAAGACCCCCGAGGACCATGTCAGCACACAGGAAAGGGAATTGGCCCATCTGTTGAACTCATTTGACCCTGACGCAATTGGAAATAAAATTTAAATATGTAAGGTAAAAAAAAAAAAAAAAGGATTGTTTTGGGGAGCAATCTCAATATGATATTGTATCTCCTGCTATCGGAACAATGAAGCTGTAGATTTGGGAGCTGACTGCAGGAGTATATCCCTAGAGCTGGGTCTTCTAGGAGAGCATGGAAGCAAACAGCAAGCCTGTTCCCCGGGGCTCTGATAACCTGTCACTGAAAGACAGGGGCTGAAAGCACATATTTTTCCTGCACTTCTGGAAAATGATATTAAAAGAAGAGCAAGGAAGAGGCTGAGAGCAAGTGGGAAACAGAAAGGATTCAACTTCAGAGCAAGCCCCTATTTTTAGATACTTAGAAAAATTAATCAAAAACCAGAGTGACTGCAGAGCAAGGGCAATGATAAACTGAATGAAGAGCGGTTTCTTGGTGGAAAATGAGACCTGGAGTCCTCAGGGCTCACACTTGGCAGTTTGGAAACACATTTCTCAACAGGAACACTAAGAAATATGGACATGGAAGATAAGAGGAGACTCACCAAACTGTAAGGCCTGTAGGCTGATTTGGGCTCAGGAAAGGTGGGATAGCCCAGAAGCATACAGACAAATTTCTCAGGAACTGAAGAAGAGAAGGAAAAGATGTGCAGGGAGGCACAAAGTGGTGACACGGGACACAACAGGACCACTGTGACTGCAACTGTGACCATGAATGCGAGCAGATCACCCACGTGTATGTGGTGAAGAAAGGCTGCAAAAATGGGGCCATGCTCAGCCTGCTTCAGCCAATGAGGCATTGCAAAGTTCCTTTCATTAAGATAATTAACTGAATCTAGCACAACTAGCAGTTTGTTAGGGCAACCCCTCCCTATTCAGCAGCTCACTTAGAGGAATGTAACTAACCCCACTTGACTTCTCTGTACTTTCAGAGCAAAAACCAAACTCTGAATTTCAGATAGACTTAGGCTGAAGTCCTTCTGTAAAGGATTTCTGGATCCAGCTGTATTGTTTGCATCGCTACAAAAATGCAGAACTTCAGTGTTATTTCAGGGGTAGATTTGGATACAGAAATGCAATAACTCATTATAATGAAACAGAACACATTCAGACAGCTCATCCTTTCTCTAGGTTCACATAGCAATTTAACCCCAATTTTTCTATTTCAGTCATGGACTCCTATCACACACACTCTACATCTTGGCCTCTCTGAAATCCTACTAATGCTTATAATGATTTTCTCAGTTGATGGCTGCTTTTCCTGCTTATCTTTCCTTCATATAAATATGATTTATTTCTGTGCAGGCACAATGTATGATAAGAAATTTCTGGAGCTATTTAATGATATTCACTGTTGTAGACATTATTGAAATGAGCGGATTTGATATGAAGACCTTAGTGACCCTTCTGGGAATCTGCACTTTCTCTTCATTTCTTCTAATGTATTTTTTCCACCTGTTCTTGCAGATATTCCTAGCACTGAATTAAAAAGGATATCTCATCACAAATGCTTCCAGATCCTTGGCATGTATTTCTGATGGTTGGCTGCACAAATGTTTTATTTTTTCAAGACGTTTAACATGAACTTGTTTGTCTTGCTTCCTAGAATTAGAGGAACACATGAATTCTGAATGCTGAAATAAAAATTGCTATTTTTGTTCGAAATGTGCAAGAAATATATCATTTATTTAAATGCAAGATTTGTAAATCATTGAATTTCATGGGAGATGAATCATTACTCAAAGTGCAGACTGCACTAGAGGTCATATTTAATTTATTCTCAAAGCCTTCATTGCTGCTCTTTGGTCCATGATGTCATAAGTTATTCAATACACAAAGGTGTCTACTTATGTCTCACAATAATTAAGCTGATTAAGTTGTATTATCACTAACAAGAAACATTCATTCCACTCGAGTGAACACGGCAAACAGAGTCGGTGACATTTCCACCACTTAAATTGAAAACACATTATAGGCAAACTGGGAGGCAAGAGCCTCTCTCAGTGCAGGCCCATTTCTTCATCTGATCTCTGTGGAGGAGTTAGCAACTGATGTTTTCAGAGCAGTAAAATAAAATAAAAGGAGCAAAGGAACAGAGGAAAACAAAACATGACAATCACAGAGACAGTTTTTCAGTGCAGCGGAGGCTAAGTTATGAGGACATAAGTGAAAGAGTATTTATTCCTACAAAATGTATACTGAGATCAAGAAGGACGCAGGCAGAGAGAAACTAGCTGAGAACAGGAGCCAGTTCTATAGCATAAGTACAGGGAGATGTTTAAAATGCTATGGCTATTTGAAAAGAAATCAAGATGTATCTGGACTGAGCCATAACTGAATTAAGGTCTCGGGTAATCTTCAGGGGAGAGGAAGAGAAGGTGAGCCAAGAAGAAGAGAAGGCCAAGCAGCACTGAAGACTGTAGTTAATCACTAAGTGCTGCAGACCTCAGGCTCTGTCCAGACTCCATCAAGGTCCATGAACGGACTCTCATGGATCCTGAGGGATTTGATTTTAGCTCTGGACTGCTGATACTGATTGCTCATTGGCACTGAGATCACAAGCGCTCAGGTAGAGCAATAGCTCTACGCAACCCAGCACAGCTGCATACTGAAGGAGGGCTATGTCTTCACTAGGGATTCCTGGGGCCTGGCTTTCCTGCATACTGCTAGGCTCCATGCAGAGAGAAATAAGGGGTAGATCCTCTGGGTGCTCTGTCCTCTTTTCTCTCTATCTTTGGATTCATTTTACCTCTCTGGTATAGGCTTCCCAGCCCATTATAAGTAATGTTACTATCCAAAAAGCTTATTCAGCAACAGCAGGAGAATGAAAACAGTCCCTATTTGTGCTGGTGCCCAGAAGCACTATATGCCTACCTAACATGGCCTGCAGCATTTTGTACCACATGGCAGCTTTCCCACTGCTGTAGAAGTAGCTCTTGGGCTGTTTGGCAGGTCCCTGAAAGCTGGATTTGCCTCTGGATCTCAGCAAGAACTGGAGGGCTGTATGAGGAGGGCATAAGGAGCTGTCTGCTGAGTGCATCTCCAAAGAGGCTCTCATGCCCCATGCATTACCAGACTAGAGAAACCAGCTAATGTTCATGAACTGTGCAGGAGTGTAAGCACAGGAAGACTTGTAAAAATAACTGGCTGTAGGGCTAAGACCTTGCATTTTTAATCTGTCCCTCTGGGAGACCTTCAAAGTAAGAAGAACCATTAGACCAATGTGTTTGACCAGGCATACCCTTTGAAGACAGGACAGTATTATGGTTGTAGTTAGGTTTAAGGTTTAAGCAAGTGCTATCTTCCTAAGACAAAGCCCTTTTTATCACCTTTTTTTTCTTGTTACGCCTGTACAGAGGAGACATTGTAATGGAGCTCTTGTCAGTAGAGCTGGATTTCCCCTAACAAAGCAGAAGGAGATGCTCAGGGTCTGCAAGGAGGTGGGCCTGGGGTGGTCTGTCTGTTGACCTGCAGACACCTCCTGGAAGTGGCCTGACCTGCACTGTGGTGATCAACCACAGGGACCTGGTGATTAACATGAAGCACCAGTACGTGTGTGTGCCTATCACACCTCCTGGGCTGAGGGTAGCCAGGAGCGAGGGAAGGGAGAGGACAGCAGTTTGCTAAAGGCTGGTTTAGCCTTAACAATAGGAGAGAAAAAAATACTAATAAAAAGCACTAGACAGTGAGACAATTTCTGCAGAGGTGACAACAGCTGGCTGCTGGGTTGCTTAACTGCATAAATCACCAAAGACAGGGGTGCAAGTTGTCCTTTTCATATGCCTGTGTTTTAGATGGTTTTTTCTGAGGCCTTTGGGGAGAAATAACTAGAAAGCTGATAGAAAGCAGCAGCTCCATGGGTAATAAGCCATGTTTTTCATGTTGGTCCTGGATACCATGTGCTGGGGTGTGCAGAGGGAATGGAGCTGAGTCCCTCCTGGCTGGCTGGAGAGGGGCTGCATGGACATCTCCTAATGCTGCCCAGCAGGATCTGAAAACAACATGAAAGAGATTACCAAAGCTGATCTGGGAGAGGGGGTGTCCACAGCCCCCACAGGGAGCTGAGTCCATTTAGTGCTTTTATTGCTTTTTAAGGCTGTTAATACATTTATTGTATTACTTTGCATAATTCTCTTTTTCTTCTGAAGCAATGAAACAGGCTAATGCTGTAGAGGAGTCTAAGGATGCAGCTGTTTGGGCTTTTTTACTGGTTTTTTTTTTTCACCTTTAGCACTCTGCAGAGGCCACTGGGCAATCTGCTTCCCAGAGTAACATCCTTCATTCTACTGCCAGATCAGGACAGGGAACCTTTCATCTGCCCAGACACAAGCAGGGATTGAAGTCACCAGAAGCAGCCAGATCCCTTTCATGTCCAAAGCAGTGTCCTCCTGGAGCTCCTGACCCCCATGGACCTCTTTGAGTGCCTCCCAAAACACACACGTGTACATCCTGGAAAGGGCACATTACATGCTTGCAGACAAGGACTTACTGGATTAATCTCAAACACTGCATTGCAGCCTCACAAGCTGTTTGCTTGGTAAGGGAACAACAGCCATGGTGTGGCCGACTCAGGACTTCATCTGAAGGCAGATCCCTTGCCCCATCCAAGCTGAAAAGCACTCATCCTCCCTTTCCTCTTCCTCGCTCCTCTCCCAGATACAGACTTCCCTACTACCAAGCAGATAATCCCTATTCCTGGCATACATCTGGGTTATATTTTCTGAGTATAACTCTGGCAAACTGGTGGGCAGCACCAAGGACTCTAGCAAGGATCTAGAGGAAAGCTTAAATGAGTCATAGAAACAATGCAAGAACAAACAAATATAATATTACAGCAGTATTTTTAGATCCAGACCCTATCCACAGCACTACAAGGCCTGTTATGCTCATGCCTTGGCACAAATTGCTGAAGAGTCTCTGTGCAAACTGGAGTAAGAAGATGAGCAATGTTTCCAGAACACAGTCCCTCCTGACCATGTCCCCCAGATGTCCCTGAATTGAAGGAGGGAGAGAGAAGAGTCCTTGAGGATCCTGGCAAAATGAGTAAAATGAGCTCTCCTGGGCTGCTCCAGTGGTTGAGGAGGCCAGAGGGACACGCATGACTGCTGGAGCTGATGGCCGTGCTCCACAGCACAGCAGCAATTTCTGCTGTCAGGTGTAGCTGGTGGCTCAGAGACAGTGAGGTGCCAGGATGAGCTATTAAAATACATTTTTATTGGTACAAATCAGACATTGTGAAACAAACTTGGTCTAGAAAGAGCCATCATGCTCTGCACAGATGGGCTGGTCATGAGCTGCTGAACGACATGCCAGCAATTGGCAATGCTGGCAGACAGACTGGATGGACAGATACACCATCAGGCTCCCACCATTTCCTCCTCTCCCTCCCCCTGCCCTTGACCTGGACAGGGACAGAACTGACGGACAAGATGCCAGACAATGAACTTAGTGGGCTTCCAGTATGGCTCATTGCTTCACAGGGTTCTTCAGCTCCCCAGGGTAAGGGGAGCAGCAGGAGATACACTTCTAGGGATAGATTTCTGCCATTAAGGTCCTGACAGCTTGTTAAAAGCCCTCAAAGAGAAGCAGGGCAGAGGGAGATGTCTGCCCCATGCACATGGGGAAATGTGTGGAGCCTCCAAGGCAGAAGTTCTCTCCAGGAATTCCAGGCTTGAGGAAGGCAGAGATCTGAGTGAGGGTGGGAAGAGCAGGGAAGGGGAATATCACCCATTTGGGAATGCTTCTGATGTGTGGAAGCTTTCAAATGATGTCTCCTTGGCCTAAAGAGAAACCCAGGAGGGCCTCTTGCTGTGCATCATCCAGCTGTTTAAACAAATAGATCTTCTGGATGTCAAGTCTGGTTTTGCTCCATCCCATACTACTTAGAGAGCAGGAACTGGTGGTGACTTGGACCCCAGTTTTGTCCTGGGCTCCAGATCTCCAGTCCTGCAAGTGCTGGATCACAGTCAGAAGGGAAGCACCCACAATGGCCGGGCTTTGCCAACACTTCCTGGAGAAACCATGCACTGCTGGCTGTCCCAATATAGGTCTCGAGGCCAGATCAAGACACCTGTAGGGTGAGGCTGGACTGGATCAGGCTTAGTCCTGATGGGAAAGCCCCTTCCCATGCCTTCTGGGGCAGAAACACATGCGTGCAGCTAAGTACATTCATACAGTCGGACAAGACAAAGAGACAATAATGTTTACAGAGAAGGACTGTCCTTAAAGGGACATGACAATGGATAAACTCAAGGCAGATTTGCTGAACAGGTCATTAGACCCCCCACACCACCCACTGCCAACCTTCCCCCACCCCATCCCTAGTCTCTTGCTCCTGAAAGCCTTTCTGTGCACCGTGGGGAACCACAGACTTGGCAGCCCTGTGGGATCCTCGAGTGGTTCATGCATGAATTTGTTTGCCCTGGATGGACTTTGCAGTTAAAAATAAAGCAACCCCAGGACCTTGAGCAGAGCCATCCACACGCAACCCCAGCCACTATTTCAGATCATTGTTGATAACCACATTGTCATGCATGTCACAGTAGGTTGTCATCTTCTTCCTCTTGCCAAAGGTGGAAAAGCTGTTCTTGTCCTCCTGGCTCAGAAAGAGGGGCCCATCTTTGCTGGAAAGCAGAGTTGGGGTGCCAGGTATGTAGACATTGTGTTGATAATCCAGAGCTGGTATCTGCCCTGGGTACAGGGGGCCGTAACGGGTGGTCCAGATGCTGTTGGTGCCTGCTGAGGCTTTCTGAATTTCTGGAAGGAAAGATGGGTGTGAAAACAGCTCAGAGGATGTCACATTCCATTGTTCACTTGAGAGGGGTGATGGTGGGGGGATCAGATCCGTGACCGTTGTACACATGCCACCATCTTTCTGGATGGTGGACCCCCCTTCTGGGGTCCAGACGTCTTTTCCCCTTGACACACACATGCTACCCAGCCACTTCCAAGAGCAAAGGTTTGTCCCCCTTTACATCTCCACCAAGTGACAAGAAGCTCCAGCCTCACCAGCCCCAGTACCCTGATACTAACCAGAGACAGGGGTCATCAGCGTGCACAGCCTCTCATGCTCCTTCTGGAGAGCTCTGCGGATTTCCCCCATGTCTTCTAGGCTCTGGGAACTAAAGGGGGAAGAGTGATTCCAACCTCCCTGCCTCCACACATCCTCCCACCTGCCCCTTCCATTCCCACCCTGAGATCAAATACCTCTTGAGGGCCGGCCACTGCATGCTCGGAGGCAGCCAGTCTGTATTGGGTTGTTTGATCTGGAAAACACAGGGAAAGGAAAGGACAGTTACCAGGGTCGCTGTTGATCTGGGCAGCTTTGCCCACATCAGGCTCTGGAAATGGGAACGGGCAGCCCATACCCCTGAATTCCCTTTTCAGGGAGGAAAGCAGTCCATACCCACCCGTTTCCATCAGGAAAATGAGGAAGAGCTGAACCAGCACATTCTCTTATGAACCTTTCCCATGCTTTCAGACATTTGAGTGGCCCGGGTTGCACTTTTAAATGGAGGGCACTTTTCCTAATTCTGTTCATTTTAGATAGCCTCTTTTTTTTTTTTCTTTCCCCACATGTAACATCAGCTTAGACTAGATCTAAAGCCACCAAATGTGAGAGATACAGAAAATGGCTGGGGGAAGAGGGAGTGGAGTAAAAATAAGCGAGCTGTAAGTGACTGTGGGAAGTTTTAGATGTTAAGGAGTACAGGTGATGGACCAGGAGCATCTGTAGGTACAAGAGGGAGTTGGGCTCCTCTCGGAAAGGCCTTTTTGTCAAAAGTCAAATATCTGTAAATGGATTAGATGCCTTATCCCTCTCTATCCCTGTAATCACGTTTCCAAAAGACTCTTCCATCTCAGAACTTAGACATCCCTGGCTGCAACACTGAAGAGCTGCCCCCAGTACCCTGGAGCTCCCCGGGGGCTCAGCCCGTACCACACAGCCACCCTGGCAGAAGCAGCTCCAGTCCCTGCAGTGGCACCAGGGATGGGAGGAGAGCCAAGTGCAGGCAGGACCGGGGACCCCGCGAGGAGAGCTGGGCTGCGGAACAGCCCCGCATGGCGCAGCGGGACGCGGCGGCCCCGCGCCCGGGCACCTTGTGGAGGCTCCGCAGCACCGCAAACCGCCCCAGGCCCCTGCAGCCCCGCGTCCACAGAGCAGAGCGGCGGCGGGGGGTCCTGCTGAGAATCACCCCCTAACACAGAGGCGAAGCTGCCCCCACCGCCCCCATCCCCCATCTGCCATCTCTGCAGGCTCTAATGTGCATGGAGGGAGGAGAGGCGGGTGTTATTTCCACCTGCTTCAGCTGAGCCTGCCATTTCCCCCAGTAATTAGACCTGAAGGGGAAGTCGGCAGAGAATTTCCTGCTGTCTGAGGGCTGCTAATTCCTGAAGTGATCAAAGGCTGGGGTTATTTTCTTAGAAAAGTTGTGTCCAGTGTCTCCCACACCAAAGGCTGCGGGCAGAGGTCTTTCAGGGAGAGGGACGGGGGGCAGGGAGGGATCTGCTGAAGCCCCATAGGCACTGACCAGCCCCACATCCCAATGTTACCTGCTTGGAGACCTGGAGCTGCTGGCCAGGCTGGAGCCTCTTGCCAGAAGCCAGGAGGTGCCCAGGATCCTTCTCGTTGTTGCGAGGAGGGCTGCAGGGCTTGAGGAACATGAAGTCGCTTTGGGCGGACTCTGGGCTGAGACAAACCTTGTAGCAGTAGCCCGGGGGACCCCCAGCAGGCACGTCCAGGCAGGCGGTGGGTGCTGCACCCATGGGGAGCTGCGCTGCGAGCTTCGACGTCGTGAGGCCGTCGGAGGAGGCGCCAGGCCTGAGGCAGCAGGGGCAGTGCGGTGGGGAGCAGCCACCGCCTCGCCAGGAGTGCCGCTCCCCGCGGCATCGGATGGCCGTGAGGATGAGGATGGCGAGGAGGAAGGTGAGGGAGACGGAGCCCAGGGAGACGAGGAGGTAGAGGGTGAGTGGAGAGGAGGAGGAGACCTCCGGAGGGAGGCTGAAGTCACTGAAGTCAGAGAGGGTCTGAGGCATGTTCTCCACCACTGAGAGCAGGATGGAGACTGTCGCTGAGAGGGCTGGCTGTCCACTGTCCCGCACCTGCACCACCAGCGTCTGCCGCGTCGCGTCCTTTTCCAGAAAGGAGCGGAGGGTGCGCAGCTCCCCTGTGTCCGGTGCCACGCTGAAGAGGGTGAAGTCGGTGGCCTGGAGGAGCTGGTAGGAGAGGCGGGAGTTCAGCCCTGCATCTGCATCCACCGCTGACACTGTGCCCACCAGGTAGCCAGGCCCAGCTGATCTCGGCACCAGCTCGGTGGCCATCGAACCATTGCGTGGAATAGGTGAGATGATGACAGGCGCATTGTCATTCTGGTCCAGCACAAAGACATGGACAGTGACATTGGCGCTGAGTGGCGGGAAACCTGCATCCTGTGCTTGCACTTGGATCTGAAAGCTGCGGATCTGCTCATAATCGAGGGAGCGCAGAGCATACATGTGCCCACTGTCTGAGTTGATAGACACGTAGGTGCCCACAGGCATGCCGTGAATGTGCCCATCGGCAATGGAGTAGGACAGGTAGGCATTCTGCTGGCAGTCAGGGTCCAGTGCACTGACAGAGCAGATAGAGGCTCCCGGCGCATTGTTCTCCATCACATAGACACTGTACGAGGGCTGGAGGAAGCGCGGTGCATTGTCATTCACATCGGACACCGGCACAGTGAGGGTGCTGTGGGTCAGCAAGGCAGGTGAGCCCATGTCCCGGGCTGTGATGCTCACATTGTACTCAGGCACAGCCTCTCGGTCCAGTGCCTCTGTGGTGACCAGAGTGTAGTAGTTGCGGAAGGAGGAGTGGAGTTCAAAGGGCATGTCAGGATTCACCTCACAGCTCACCCGCCCATTCTCCCCAGAGTCCCTGTCAATGACACTGATGACAGCGATGACAGTGCCTGGCGGGGCATCCTCCACCACCGGTGTGGACACAGAGGTGAGGGTCACCTCTGGTGCGTTGTCATTCACGTCAAGGAGGTGCACAAGGACCCGGCAGTGCACAGCAACAGCTGAGGGCCCACGGTCCTTGGCTTGCACGTAGAGCTCATGGAGGCTGACACGCTCATAGTCCAGAGGGCCCTTCAACAGCACTTGGCCACTGCGGGGTTCCACATGGAAGAGATCACGGACATGTGTTGGTGCGTGCCCACTGAACGAGTACTCAATCTCCCCATTGGAGCCCTCATCCAGGTCAGTGGCATTGAGCTGGATGACCAGTGTGCCAACAGGGGCATCCTCAGGCAGGCTCACTCTATACGAAGGTTGGTCAAAGGCAGGCACGTTGTCGTTGGCATCCAGCACCGTGACAAGGATGTGGGCTGTGCCTGAGCGCTCAGGGACACCACCATCAAAGGCGGTGAGCAGCACCCGGTGCGTGCGCTGCTGCTCACGATCCAGAGCATGCTCCAACACCAGCTCTGCAAACTTGCTGGTGTCACTGCGCGTTTGCACCTCAAGGGAGAAGAAGCCATTGGGGCTGAGCTGGTATGTGCGCACGGAATTGGTGCCCACGTCAGGGTCCTGGGCACTCTCGAGTGGGAAGCGGGCACCGGGCACCGCAGATTCAGCCACCTCCAGCACAAACTCCTGCCAGGGAAAGGTGGGTGCGTGGTCATTGATGTCCTGCACTTCCACCTCGACGCGGTAAAGCTCCAGCGGGCTCTCGACCAGGAGCTGTAGGTGGAGCAGGCAGGTCCCTTCCGCCTCGCACACCTCCTCCCGGTCAATGCGCTCGTTCACAAAGAGGATCCCGTTCTCCAGGTTCACCTCCAGGTGGTGCCGGGCATCGGCCCGTGACACAATGCGGAACCGCCGCGCTGACAGGGTGGACACGTCCAGCCCCAGGTCCTCCCCAAGGTTGGCCACGAAGGCGCCGTGCTCCAGCTCCTCCGGCACCACGTAGCGCAGCTGCCCAGAGGTGCGGCGAGGAGCCAGGATACCGCTCAGGAGGAGGAGGAGAACGAGGCTGCGGAGGAAGATCTGCCCCTGCCTGGCGCCGACCCCCATGGTCCTGCAGCTCTCCACGACCTACTCTGATGCAGCAGAGGAGACCCGCTCCGATGTGACGGAGGCGACCGCTCCAACCACGTCCTCCGTCGCCTCCGTTCAGCGCTTGCACTTCCAAGTAGTTTCGGGCTCCCGGGGGGGACGAGGGAGAGTCCCGCCTGCCGCTTTAGCTTTAGCAATGCCTGAGTGGGCCAAAAGACGGCCACTGGCGCCCACTTAACCTTTTCCCTAAAGGCTCGAGCGCCCCTGGGACTGCAGTCCGCCCGCTTTGCCCCCTTCTCTCCTGCCACCAGGACTGGTGCATGGGAGCCGGACTAGCCCGGAGAGGGGATGGATTAGTCCCGAGGTGGAGGCAACGTCCCGTTAAAGGCACTGGGAGCTGCAGCGGAGCCGGCCGGTGGCCCCGCTCCCGCCCCGGGAATTCCCTGCAGCTGCTGCGCCCCTGCCCACCTAGATTAAGAGGAGCCCGGAACACGGCGGCTGCCAAATCCCCCGCTCAAGTCCCCCGTCGTGCCGGATCTAACCTTTACCAGATGGTTAAGCCCCTCCAGACTTGATTACATTTCTCTCCACACCGTTTTGCTTGTAATGCGGAGTTTTTAATTAACGGAGCAGGGGGATTACAGCCCTGGATAAAGCTGAGCCCATCAGCACGGAGGCACCGAGAGACTCCCCCCCTTTCCCTGCTCGCTTCCATCCCCGACACCCTGCGTGCCCAGAGCCCCCCAGTCCTAATCCTACCGCTATCCCGGTCACCCCCACCAGGCACCCCGAGCTCCAGCCCCCCTCCCGCGCCGGGGCACGATCGCAGCAGCCTCCTGTAGCTCCCACCCTCGGAGACCCGGGGCCAGGTCCTTCCGCCCCTCCGGGGCTGCTGCCCCTGCAGAAAGCGCCGGCACAAACTTTGCGCCGGGGGTGGAAAAGGAGGTAGGGAGACGAGTGAGGACCGAGCCTCGGTGCCCTGAAGGGCGAGGGACGGAGCCAGTGGCAACCCCTGCACCCCAGTACCGATTGCGGTGTTTTCCTCGGAGGATCCTGCTGCGGTCCGGCTCTCCAGGCACCCGAGCAGTTCTGCGCTTCGCTCTGCGCTGGCGGTGCCGTCCCCGGGTGCTCCTTAGTGGGACGGAGCGGCCGCCCCGAGCCCCAGAGCCGCCCGCCCGCGGCTGATTAGGGCCCGGATAATCCCCTAACGATCTAGTTAAGGGATCGGCAGGGCTCGGAGCGGCTTTAGCTGTGCAGTGATATTTTACCGCTTTTGTCTCTGCCTGCCGGTCCCCCGCGGACTCCCGGAGGAAAGAACTGTCTGTCTCAACCACTCCCCCACCCTCCGCCCCCGAAAGACCCGCGTGGGAAGCGGAGTGCGGGGGCAAGCGGAGTCCTGGAGAGAGCACCAGGCTGCAGAGAGGGGCGTAAAGGGCTGCCAAGAGGCAAGTGGCTGTGAAAAGGATATTTATCCCCGGGGAAGCCAACCGGCCGCACATGGGACGTGTCAAGCATGGGGTTGGCGGTTAGAAAGAAGCGTGGGGCGGGGGGAGGAAGCGGAGTGGGTTGTTGCAGAGCGGGCGAGGGCAGCCAGCCCGGGTCACGGGTGGGATGCGGCTCTGGGCTCCCGGCAGAGCAGTAGATGACGCCTGGCAAGCGAAGCCCGGAGAGTGTTGGAAGCTCTGGTCCTTGCCACACCGCTCCCTGGAGCGTCTCCAAAACCAGAGCCGGCCCCTTCTTCTCCCCTCAGCCCTTTAAAAGTGACCTTCTCCCACCTCATCCTTGATCTGACCCCACTGTCTGCCCCCACTTCACATTGCTGCCGACCCCTGGCTGCTGCCTGAATCTCCTGGGTGCTCCCACAGCCCTCGGGGCTGAACAGACAAGAGGAGGTGTTTGGGGGATGAGGAATTTATGGAGAGGGGAGCAGAAGGTGGTGTGGAGGTCTCGTTTTCTCTGCACCAATCCTCTCCCATCTCCAACCAAGCACATGCCAGGAAATTCCCCAAGCTGCTCTCACCCCTTTGTCTGACTCAGATTAAAATATTAATTCTGCGCCCCCCCCCACTCCCCACAATCTGCTCCCGGAGGGATCCCTGCCCTGCCCCCCACCTCGCAGCCCCCTTGCTCGCTGCGGAGCCGCAGTCCCTGCGCCTCCCGCCCACTCCTGCTGCCCTTTCCCAGCTCCCCTTCCCTGCTGCCCCCTCCGCTGCTCCACTCCATTGCTCCCCAGCCTCGTTGCCGCTTCTCCGGGTAGGAGGAATCTGCCCATCTCCCCTCCCTCCCGCCTTGCCTTCCTCCCAGTGGGGCCTTCTAGCGCAATCTTGTTCCTCTTCCTCACCCCCTCAAACCCTGTGTGTGTGTGTGTGTGTGTGTGTGTGTGTATGTGTGTGTGTGCGTGCCGCAGGCCCCGAACCCCATCAGGCCACCCCTCTGTATGCATTTTATCAGCCACTGCACCTGCTTGTCCAGTCCTTCCTGGTCGTCCTCTCCCCCATGTTCAGCGTTTTGGAGGATCTAGGTGAAAAGTGGTGGGTTTGGGAGTGTGGTGGGTGTAGGATTGTTCCAAAGATCCCTTTCCTGGTGAGGAAAGAAACAGCAGGGAAAGAATCCTAAGCTGGAGGGTGGCCGGGGTGCTGCAGTGGGATGGGAGCTGACACCCCACTTGGCATCCTATGAATTTTAAGTCCTCTCCTGTGACTGGGTCATCCGGAGAGCATTCAGCTGTCACCCCACTTCTGCCAGAGTGCGAAATCTCAGTGCAACTGCATGCCTGTTGTTGGAAGAGGCTGGAGGCTAAAGCAGAAGAAAAGGGGAGAGGACACAACATCTTTGCTCTGAGATATCTTGGCAGAGGCACGTGGGAGGCTGAGTGCTGCAGGTCAGGGCTGACAAGCCTTGGCAGGCCAGCAGGGAAGCTCAGAGTGGGATGGAGCAGAAGATGCTGCAGGTTAGGACTGACTTGCCTTGGAAAAACAGCGCAGAACGTGTCTGTTTGGGGGTCATGGAGCTGCCTGCTGGCACCGAGCCTTGCTCAGCCACAAGTCACAACGCTTCCCTACCCTCTGCACCCTGAGGCAGAAGAGGAGTCAAAAAGCAAAAGATGCCCCTTTCTGAGTATGGGCTCCTTTCTTCAGGTTCCCCAAGGGGCCCAGCCATGTGGCTCTACAGCTCCCTTCCTGCTAGGAGTGAGAACTGTTGTAGTTTGGGGGACACCAGAGTGAGGGGCTCCCATTTGAAGGTCAGAATGGGCCCAGCTGATGAGTGTTGCTTGTGCAGGAGACTTGGTTCAGTGGAGCCAAGAGGCTTCCTTGATGATTGCTCCTGTCTGGGAGGCTTTGACTCCCTGCACTCACTTAAGAAGATAAAAGCAGCAGCTCAAAGAGGACGATGGTTGTCCTGGTGTGTTTACGAGTGCTAGTTGGCAGTTAGCCATGCCTTGACTGCAAAGCTGCAAGACATTAGATGCTCATCAAACCAGGCTAACATCATCTTGGTGCCCCTAGTACACAAAAGACATGGACAAGCCGATGTCTCCAACAGAGACCACCAAGATGGTATGGCTCTGGAATAAATGAGGTATGAGCACAGGCTGAGAGAGATGGGTCAACCTAAAGAAGAGAAGGTGAAGGGACATCTAAGTGGCTTCTTGGGCTCTCTAAAGAAAACATGGAGGCAGTGGCCTCTTAGAGTGTAGCTACTGGATCAGAAGGAAATTTTTATTAGATAGTGGCAAAAACAAAAATATTCACAATGAGAGTGGTTATACCCTGAAACGGGGACAAGAGAGAGGTGGGAACTGCCATCCATGGAGATATTCAAACCTCACCTGGATGAGACACCGAACAATTTACTGGCCATCCTGTGAGAAGCTGTTGAACCAGAGACCTCCAGAAAAAGCATCCCTGGCCAAAACTGTTCTGAGATCCCGAAAGTCTCAGTCTGTCATAACCCAGAATTGGCCCTAAAGGTGAAGGGGCCTGATGCCCAGAGGCCTTAGTTTCATGGGAGTTCAGCTTTTATGGGCAAGATGTTATTTTTGCAGGTCCCTGGCCCAAAGGTAGGAATGTGGAGCTCTGGAGGATACTGGGAACCCATTCCACCTGAATGACTAGAAATCCCAGTCCACAGGCTCCATTCTGCAATGTGCTGAAGTTGCTCAGCATCCTTCTATGCTATGACAAAGGGCAGGGGTGTAAGAAGACCTTCCACAGCAGATAGGATTGGGCCCTGGGTACACTAGGGCTTTCCTGAATTTCCCAGTATTTTGTAGATGGGAATAAGCTGAGGAAGCAAATCAAAGGCTACTATTGATAGGATACATTAGATTCTCTTGGTCAGACATATATAGGAATGAATGCCTCAAACATTTCTGCCTAGGGTGGATGGAGGCTGAGACACTGACTCAGTTCGGAGCAATCCTCTCTACTTTGGGGCATTTTTAGGGCATGTGGGGATGGACCCTCTTCAGCTGTGGATGACCTAGATCCGTTTGTATCCGGATGACTGGATCCGTTTGATCCGTTTGTAGGACACAGACTTCATTGGTAGCTCGTAAAGAAGATCTTTCTGTTCCTGCTCAGCTTTGGGGAAGGACTTTCTTGCCAATCCCAGTCCAAGGCTGCAAGGGGAGCTGGTTCCATGGCTGCTGTCTCACTCTTCTAGAAGGAACAGACCTTGCAAGCAGGTCTCAGAAGCAGAAAGCAGAAGAGTTCAGTGTCCGTTATCCTAAGAGCTGGGATTTGTCCTCTTCCAGGTACCTCCTTAGCACCTCTTCAATGTCCAGGGAGTTAATTTTCATGAGAGGTGGCATGTGGGGTTCAGCAGGCAGAAAAGCCAGGCTGAGAAATGCTGTGATCCTTGCATGGGAGCAAAGCAGCAGCTTCGGAAGAGAGCAGGTGACACGACTCCTCTGTCAGGCACCGTGTGACTCGTCCTGGGATATTGCACCCCGTGTCTGTGCCTGCAGGTTCGAAAGGCTTGCGAAAAAATACTGTAAAGGGACATATAGGCTGAACTTTTTATTCAAAAGAAGCTGGAGGTGGTTTGACTGTAAGGTCAGAGAGAAGTCACTAGGAGGAAATGACGAGGAAAAATGAGACATTTAAAGGCATAAGAACCAATACTTGAAGTTAGGGCCTTGGACATCTTCATGCACGGAACAGCAAGGGGGGACAAAACCATGAGAATGGCTGATACTTGCCCATCTTTCAGCATCTGCAGACCCATTTGGGGCAGAAGACTGGGTTTCATCAAACTCAAGTTTCCCGATGCAACCGGATGAATCGGGAAGATCTGCGCTGGGGAGAATGTTCAGGAATGTTCAGTTTGATATCACATTCTTCAGCAGAGAAACTGTTGTAACCATCCCCTCTGTGTTAGTGATCCCAGAAGACACTTTAACTTCCTATCAGAACCAGCTCCTGTAATTGCAAAAAAGTCTCCTGTCAGCTTCTAAAGGGCTCTAGGGGAGAGATCGTAACCCTGATAACCTCTTTAGGCAAAAGGCCTCCATGGTCCTGTGCTTGGACTCTAAAGTCTCCTCGTGTCTTTTCCAGGTTCTACCCTTGAGGGTACTTGGCTGAATGCTCCACTCTCCACAGAAGATGGACCTACTTTTGAGGAACATAACCACCTTCTTGGCAGAAAGCACAAGGGAAGGTTTCTCCTAGTTCGGGGTTATGAAGGAGTTATGTGAACCCACCAACTTGCTGCACAGTGTGGTGTGGACATGTATTCATAAAGAAACTCCCATCAGGGGACCCACTAGAAGAGATTACAAGGACAAGAGACTAAACTAACACATGAAACTCAAGTGGCTGCAGAGCACTTTCAGGTGAACTTAGCAAGATGCTTCAGTACTAGATAGCAGCCAGGTAAAAGGAGGTAAAAGGTATTTATGGACGATTCCAAGCTGGATGGAGTGGCCGACACTCCTGGGGGCTGGACAGGCTGGAGAGTTGGGCAGAGAGGAACCTCCTGAGGTTCAACAACGACAAGTGCAGAGTCCTGCACCTAGGGAGGAATAACCCCAGGCGCCAGGACAGATTAGGGGTTGACCACGAAGAGGGACCTGGGAGTCCTGGTGGACACCAAGCTGAC
Organism: Rhynchotus rufescens; assembly: GCA_032273925.1. NCBI lineage: Eukaryota > Metazoa > Chordata > Aves > Tinamiformes > Tinamidae > Rhynchotus > Rhynchotus rufescens. The sequence goes on from JAVCKT010022430.1 coordinate 17,487, forward strand.
CATGAGGCAGCAGTGCCCTCGTGGCCAAGGAGGCCAATGGGCTCCTGGCTGCATCAGGAGGATGTTGCCAGCAGGTCAGAGGAGGGGATCCTGCCCCTTTGCTCAGCTCTGGTGAGGCCAAACCTGGAGCACTGGGTGCAGTTCTGGGCTGCTCAGTATGAGGGACATGGAGCTTCTAGAGAGGGTCCAGCAGAGAGTGACAAGGATGATTAAGGGACTGGAACATCTCTCATAAGAGGAGAGACTGAGTGAGTTGGGCCTGTTTTCTTTGGAGAAGAGAAGGCTGAGAGGGGATCTGATTAATGTGTATAAGTTCATGAAGGGGGAATGTAGGGAGGAAGGGACCAAGCTCTTCTCAGTGGTGACCAGTGGCAGGACAAGAGGCAATGGGTGTAAGTTGAGACCCAGGCAGTTCCATCTCCAGGTGAGGAAGATCTTCACTGCAACAGGCTGCTCAAGGAGGTTATGGAGTCTCCTTCTCTGGAGATATTCAAAACCCGCCTGGATACCACCCTGTGCCCAGTGCTCTGGGTGTCCTTGCTGCAGCAGGGGGGTTGGACTAGATGATCTCTAGAGGTCCCATCCAACCTCAACCATTCTGTGATTCTGTGACAGTTGCGGTTGATGTTCTCTCTGTCTCTCGCCTCACATCTCCCTGCCTTGATGCCTGAATGACAGATTTACACATGCACCTTGCTTCCAATTTCCACATCTGTGGGCTGAGTTGTTGGGTCTCAGGAGGGAAAGGGAGAAAAATCCATATTAACCTTTCCTCCTTCTCGTCTTCTTTTGCTATGATTCCCATGGAACCATCCTGGGTCTTTGGGGATGCCTCTCTGGAGAGGAAATCCCAGTTCTTCCAGTCCTGGGAAGCCATGGAAATGTTTCCTCCTCCCAGGTCTCCCTCCATTTCCTTTCCCACCCTCAATTTCAGGCTAGAGACCCTTGCTACTGTCCCCCTTCCCAGAACACCTGCAGCCCTCCCTGATGCCTCCCAACATCTCTGTCTGCTCCCGGGAGCTTGGCACATCCTCCAAGTATCCCTTTCCCCCCCACCAGCCCTACTTCTTTCTTCTCTGTCTAGGAGATCAGTCACGGAGGGTGCTGACACGTCCGACTCCCCTGGGAGGATGGGGAGCACGGAGCTGGGGGTGTTGTTGTGCTGCAAGGAGGCAAAGCTGCCACGAGCAGCCGCTTTGATCTGCAGACAATTACAGAGGAGTGTCGGACCCTGCTTCGCTCAGCCGATAAATAATGGAATTGGCGCGTTGACACAGACAGATTCCCCCCAAACTGTCAGCGAAAGGGAGACGGGGAGGGAGCAGAGAGGGAGGTAGAGTGACAGGAGGGAAGGGGAGATGAGCAGGGAGAGGAGGAGGAGGCCATGCGTGGAAGCAGAGGCAAGGGAGGAAGGCCCGAGTTTGGGGGAGGCCCTGCTGATGGGGGCAAAAGGATAGGGAGAAGGAACGTGTGGAGAAAGGACCGCAGCAAGGAACGTGTATTTGTGCGGGAAGGGAAGGAAAATGAGGAAGAAAACGCGCCTGATTGCGGGAGAGATGCTTGCACAGTGGGTTGGAAGCGGGCGGTGGGGGCGGGGGGGGGGTGAAATGTGAGGGTGGAAGAGCAAGAGGAGGACCAAAGGGCGGGCACCGCCCGCGGCTCCCGGCTGCCCGGCAGCCTGCGCGCTCAGCAGCGCACGGAGCTCCGGGCATGCAGCGTTCCGCAGCGGCACCCGGACCCCCCGAGGCTCCTCGCGCCACAGCGGCGCCCTGGACCCCCACAGCGGCTGCCTGATCCCCCACAGCAGCACCCTGATCCCCCCGAGGCTCCCGGGGCAGGGGGGCCACACACGCCATTGGGGCAGACGATTCCCTGGTGCGCAGCCAGCAGCAGCAGCAACGGGCCCCGAGCTCACGGCTCCCCAGGAGGGCTCCCGTGAACACCACGTCCCCATGTCCCCTCTCCCATGCTCCTTCCCTCCCTGCTTCTCGCCATCGCCCTCCCCCTTCTCCCCATTGCACTCATCCTTCTCCAGCTCTAAGCTGTTTGCTTTCTGGCTGTTGCTGGCTTTTACTTCCATCAGAACAAAAACCTGCCTCTGTCATGCTCGTGTGCTCTGCCACCAGCCTCCCACGCTCACAAGCCCTTGCACTGAGCCCAGCACAAAAGCTCCTTGCAGCAACCCACCAGCTGAACATCTCTGCCGGGGCCGGATCCTCTCCGGGGCCCGAGGCCTCTCCGTTAGGAGCACGCCGGGGCACTGTCACTTCTCTCTCAGCCCCTTTGGTGGGTCCGCTCCTCCTTCCCTGGGGATGTCCATTCCAGCTGGTACTTGGGCTGTTCCCCTCCATGTTACTTGGTGGGCTCTCCCCCAGCAGCAAATTCTTCTCCTGCAGGGAAGAGAAGCAGGACAGGTCACATCTCCCAAGCTGGCTGGGTTGAGGGCCACTCCGCAAGGTTTGTGATGGGGCTCGGCCCTGCCTCCATCCTCCCCCTTCCAGAGCCAGAGTTTGATGGTGGGTTTGCCCAGCATCATGTTACTTGGTCAAAGTAGAGCAGGAGGGTGGTTTTACGGGGATGTGTCCCATGGAGGTGATTTAGCTGAATGAGGGTGAATAGCGAGAGCTGCTGCCTAAGTGGGGCAGCGTAAATGTACAGCCTGAGCACCAGGAAGACCCAGGCTGCTACACGGCAGCACAGGGAGGCAGAAAGGGAGGGAAATGACTGCAAATTGCTCCCCAAGCTGGTCTTCCAGTGTCAACATTGCCAACAAGATCCTTGTGGCCCTTCCCTTCCACCCTGCCCAGTGATGCAGGGGGCCAGGCTGGGACCGCCCCGTCCCTTACATCCCATCCAGTCTCTGGCGCAGCATCAAACCTCGTTGTTTTGCTGGTACAGTGGGAACCCCAGGGTGGATCTGGCTGCTGCAGCTCTAGTCCCGAGTGCAGTCAGACGAGAGGGCCAGGCCTGGGCAGTAGAGGGCAGGGATGGGGGGTACAGAGCAGCCCCCTGACGATGCACATGGTGAGACTCATGTCTTCCCTTCCTCAGGGACCAGGACAGGGAAGAGAAGCAGCAGCGTGAGCAAAAGAGATTTGTGCTTCCTCTGGGGTCTGTGGTGATGCTTGAGTGCTTCCCCAAGCACCACCATCAATATTTAATTTCACAGAGCAGGGATAGATTTGCTCAGGGTGACCAGAGTCCTCAGCTCAGCTGGGGCTGTACGATGTGCATAGAGGTCTGGGGTCATCTGCACACTATGAAGAACCACCCCATGGCCAGGCTGGAGCGGACCCTGCACTGAGACCAAGCACCAAGGTGGCTCCAGGCAGATCGAACCCCATTCCCAGGGAGATGGACCCCCTGGCCTGGATGTGGAAGAAGGAAAAATGCCCCTCCTTGCTTCACTAACCCCCATCTGGCCCAGTCCAAACCAGGGGAAGAGCTGCACCAAATGGGGCACAGCTCCAGGAAGAGTGAAGGCAGAGGGAGTGGGCACAGAGCAGCTAGTGCAGTTAATGGTTAGGGGAAGGAGCCAGGAGAGGTGCTAAACTGGATCCAGCCTCCCTTCAGATAAAAACCAAAGCCAGGGCTATCCCACAAAGGCCCAGCCTCCCATCCCTAGCTCAACATGAATCCAGGAGAGCTAATCAGGAGACAAGGAGAGTCACAGCTGCAGTACGAGGGGTAGCAAGCAATGGGTTAACCTGCAAGAGGAATAAGCAGCCTTGGGAGCAAACGGTTAATGCAGTGTGTGCAGGGACCGTTATCTGTCTTTCTCTAAATATTATTTCCTCCCATGAAACCAGCTTTTCATCCTTGGCTAGAGGCAGCTCCCGCTGCTGGGAATCCAGCTGGTATCATTGCTCCTGCACACGCCGCTGCTCCCAGCGAGCGGCCAACACAAAGCGGAGGGAGCAGCCCTGGCTGCGCTGGGCGCTGGAGCGCAGAGGCAGCCGCCCCGGCCCAGCGCTGTCGATGGCCTCGGGCTTCGGCAAAAGGCTTTCAGTGAAAGCTGGGGGAAGAAGCGTGGTAATGAAAGCCCTGCTCCCGGGCTGCTGCGCATGGATTTCCTCCTCCTCCTCCTCTTCATTGGGGAACAGAGCAATGGAGAGCGGCAGGCAGAGAAGGAACAGGACCTCCAAAAGGCTGAGGTGGCCCTAAGCAAACTCAAGCTCATCAGCATGAAGCTGCTCCATTTTGTCCATTTCCCTCCGGAAAGCAGGGAAGCATTTTCAGGAGCAGGGAAAGCTGGGCTGCCCCTTTCACATCTCTCCCGCAGGGTGCACGGGAAGGAAAGATCTGCTCCCTGGGGAAGCTGAGGCAGCAGCCCCGGACACTGCTCCAAGGTCACAAAGCAGGGACGCTGAAGGGTGCCAAGCAGCCTCCATCAGCCCACAGGGGCTCCCAGTCTCAAACAAATTCATTCAGGCTGCAGCGAGGGTCCCTTTGGCTGCAGAATTGGTGGCTGGGGGAAAAAACGGCTGCTGTTAAACCTTGTCTGAAACAGCCCAAAGTTTTTAATGTTCGTGAAACGGCGCCGCAGCAGCCTCCCTTCTGCATCCCGGAGGGCACAAAGGCATGAGCGGCTCCTCTCTCCCGTTCAGCCTGAGCCACGTGCTGCAGTGTGAGCAGCGCCAGGGATGTGGCTGGAATGCAAGTTGCCGCTCGAGCCTGGGCACCGAGGCAGGGCTTGCCAAAGGCAGAGACTTGCTGAGTTGAAAGGGTCAAATCTCCAAGGACAGTTGTATCTGACTGGCTCTATATCATTTCAATGGCATCTTCAATGGGGATTATAATCTGAATTGAAGTGGAAAGACCTGAGGCAATGAAGCTGTCAGCAGTCTAAGATTAAGGAATTAAAACAGCAGCAAAGCATTATAGGATTTGTTCTAGGCGTATTGGAAAGAGGCAACTCAAAACACTTCAGCCTTTCTCGCGTAGCGGATTTCATAAAGGTGCAGAGAAGGGCAAGAACAAGGATCCCATCAATATACATGAAAGAGCAGGAGCAGAAAGGGAGACTCTGGGCTATGAAGATTCAGCCGCACAAAATGCAACACGCGACTGGAGATGGAAGTGATCCACACAAGGTTGAACTGAGGTAAAGAAAATGCAGCAATGAAGGGGATTTAGGCAAGGGCAGAGGCGAAACAATGCTCAAAAGACAAGAAAGAAATGGGCCTTCATACAGGCAATGGCAAATTCTGGCACACCGTCTGGTCCGCGCTGGGATTCCCTAATGGAAATGCAGATCCCTAGCCTCATCTCCTCCCGCTCTCCCACCCCCTTAGTTTTACACACGGCTCCAGAGCCGCTTTAGAAAGCAAAGAATGAGGGCAACTGCCTGCACAGGGGAGTTGGCAGCTGAGCAACGATGCGCTGAGGGACAGCGGGGAACAACAAGCACTGCCTTCGCCTCCATCGGGCGCCCCAGGGGAGCAGTGCCAGCTCTGCAGACCTCAGGAGACACCAGCCGCTCTTCTCCGTGAGATGCAGAGGCTCCTGAATCAAAACCAAGCAGAAAAGGAATCAAACTCCTATTGGGCCAATAAAAACCATCAATTTATTTATTTTTTGGCAAGTTGCACACACTTCTTTTTGCCGTTCGTTCTATCCTAGCTCAGTCCTGGAGAGGAATTTCTCCCTTGGATTAAAGATGCCAGAGTTATGCCATGAAACACAAGGGAAAACAGTAAAATAAAACAGTTTCCTTATTGATAAAACACACAGGATATTTCAGCAACTCAGACTCCACGTGGCCAACAGTCCTGCTCAGCACCAGCCATAAGGGTTCAAGGCTGTACAAATCAGCACCACTCAGGATGGTACCTCAGCTACATGATCCAAAACAAAACCAAGTCATTCCCTGCACTATGGGCACACAATCCCAAGACAACTGAGCTCACATGACAATTAAAATAATTGAGTGATGCTGTGCGTACAGAACCACAGTACTTTATTGACCCCCAAACCTACCTAGCAGAACAGTTCCCTGCACACACAAGGCCACAGAGCACAGTAACAGGTAGCCAGATCTAGGACACGTAAGGAAATGGGAAGCTAATGGCAGGTGCAGTGTGTTTGCAGCACAGGAAGAACGCGGGATCTGTTTCCAATTCCTCCAGCCACCTTCTCCTGGGAGATTTACATACAAGTCCTCAATCAAGTCTTTAAAGAGTTATCCAGAATCCCTTGGTTAAAAACAATCTATTTCAAGAAAAAAGGAGAGTCCAGAGCTGCTCAGTGATTCTTCTTGGTTGAACCAAAACCAGAGAAACCCATCACAGCTGCCATTTCATCGTCCTCTTCAAATGTCAAGTCTTCCTCTGCCCTCCGTTTCTTCTCTCTCTGCTTCTCCTTTTTGTAGGCTTTAGCCTTTT
>JAVCKT010022431.1:3951-19168 GCA_032273925.1 Rhynchotus rufescens
TATAGACAGTAATTTCATGTTCTTCATGTCTTAGGTGAAAACTGTCAGGACTCCCAACTGATTTCTCCGTAACCAGAAATCTCAGGTGAGAGTTTCCATTAAAGTCTGTCAGGAGGTACTTAGGAAATTGTGAGAAACCAAAATAGCCCTCTCCCAGCCACCCTGAATTTGTCTACTTGTAACCCAAATCTTTTCCCTTTATTTACGCTCAGTAAAGGAACAACCAAAATCTTTCAGATTTGCTTCTTGTCATGCATTACTAGCAATGGTTGACTAGTTAAGTCTTGCAGATTTCAAGGAAATGCGCTTATTTCCAGGAACTGACTTAATTACGCATATTTTAAGCTTAATCTCCCCATACAGACAGCCAACAAATATGATGCGCTCTCTGCTGCCCAACACAACCTGTCTGGACAGGCCTTCCCAAGTAGCAACTCAGAGAGATTCTGGGTAGATTTAGCATGGAAATATAGCTGGAAAAGCTAACAAAGTGGATCGTAAATAGCCCAAACAAGTTGGAAGGGTACTTAATATTGGTTTATTTCATTATTCCCTAGCTGTCTCCTGGTGGTACCTTCACAAGTAAGAACTGTGCAAGTGGGATATCGCGCCATACTGTGGGATGAAGGAAGAGAAATACTCTTCTAATTCAACAAGAGATTGATCTTACAACCATTAGCTGACTTAGTGGAAGTAGTCTTGTAATTACCTAATCCGGGAGCCCCCAAAATGTGCAACTGTGTCAAAAGGCAGCTAGACAGGACTCCTAGGCCAGGTCTTGTTTGAATGTCGATTTGCATACTTTCAAATTTTTAAAATTACATTGGACTGTACTTCAATTTTCCTGGTAAGGTTTAGGCAGTGACATTCTGTGCATGAAAAGATGGGGACAAAAGGGGTCCTGTTTCTCTCTTCTCCATGCCAGACACAATTCCAAACATCATCCGCACCCCTGGGAGCAGAGAGGACCCGTGCAGTGCTGCAGAGATGCCCTCAAAGCTTGTCGGCTGGAAATGCAGGAGCAGGAAGTATTAACCTTCGGATGATTCCACTGATACAAAACTTCCTGGAATAAGCCTTTAGGCAGCAACAGAAAACAGTTTACCCAGGGAAAAATAGGCCAATGTGTAGCTTAATGAAAGGGAACTTCCTATTTTTGTTCTCTGACAGTGACCATGAGCTTCATCTCCACCATCAGTTCAGGAGAGAGCCATTGTTTTACTTGCTCTATATCAATAACCTCAATCCATCCCTTATTTCTTCTTGTCCCTAAGGGATAAGGTAATGATTTCCACCTATTTTACTCAGTTCCTCATATTCTGATAATTCACTTCTTTACACATGAAACAAAATTTAGCATTTTTATCTTGTCTTGTATGGAAGGTCCACAAGTTTGTAAAAAATTCACTGTCGTGGTATGCGCATTTTCCTTTTCTGCCCTTTGTTTAGATTAAATCGATTTCTTTAATAGCAAAACACACCAGGAAAAAATAGCAACATCTCCTGTTACACATAAACATTCTTGTGGTCTGTTCCAAGAAACAGGTGGGTTTCCCTTGCCTTTATTTCCTTTTTCGTTCTTTTCTTTGTCTTTTTTTTTTTCAAAACCAACTTTGTTTTCACCCAAACACAATTATTTTTTCTTCTGTTATAGGTCTTTATTTAGAGGAAAAAAGGACAAAACAAACAAACAAACCACAACAACAGCAAAAAAACAAAGACCACTCAAGAATGTCTTTATGGATGTATTTGACCAGCTCTGTAGAAAAGCCACAACCGAAAGTAACTTGTATAGTAGTTCAGCAATCACACCAGTGCTCCGGGGTGCTTCAAGTGCCCTGCAGATGACTGGTAAAAATAAATGAGCTAGACATAAAAGAACAGGGTGAGTGAAAGAGCAGGCAGGAGAGAGATGTCCTCAAATAGATTATACGGGTCAAGTCATGCAAGTGCTTCTATTACTGCTGATTAAGTCTGTCAGCTGTTATGTTAATGTGTTGCATGGCATGAGCGTGCTCAGAGCAAAAGCACAGGGAAGCTGAGACTATTCTCTAAATAAGGATGTGGCCCAGACACAGACAGTTTGAAATGGTGTGTGTGTCTGTGCCTAGCAGAGTGATGACGGATGATAACAGGATGAAAATGAAATCTCTATTGCCATTCTTTTGCAATACAGATATATCTCTTTCCAGACACGAGGAATTAGAGACAGATTTTAGATTGCCAACCCCAAGCCTTCAATAATCTTGATACTGTCTGACATCATGTATTTTTAAAAATAATAAATGTGGGTTCTGGTTTGGGTTGTCCTTTATTTTCTGGATTGATAGCATTTCATTTCAAAATTTCCCCTTCTACTTCCATAACAGCCATAATACATGCTCTTAAAAAAAAAAAAATAAAGCCCAAACCTTGCTGGTATGCCAATAGCTGAGATCTTAGGAAAGCTACCAAATATGTGAGCTTGTGATAACATTATGTGAGCTAGCAAAAGGGCTAATCTTTCTGTAGGATCAAACCACACTTTTTATGAGTGAGAAGCGAAATGGGAGGATGCGCACAGGCTTTCACATGTTTAATTAGTGAAGATTCAGCATTTGAGAAAAGGGCATCTGAAAGACATTGCAACAGGAGCCTGGCACTTCAGCTAGAAAGGCCCTTCAGAGACAGAGGCAGCAGCAGTGCTGGGATGGGACGCGCAAGGGGGCAGCTTGCTGGAGTGGCTCCCTGCGGATGTGCTGAGGAAGCAGCGAGTATATATTTTTTTTCCGGAAGGGATCATCTCTTCCTATCCCCAATACACTGGTTTGAAGGTGCCTTCCCTGTTGCCTTCACACGGTAGGTGACCTGTGCGGGTTTCCCAGCGCTGTAGTGCAACAGGGATGTGCAGCAGCGCAGGGCGCTGAAGGAGTTAAGCCTAGGGAGAATTAGGATGTAGAGGAAAACAGGCCCAGCTGCCAGGGAGAAACAGCCCCTCCGGCAAACCAGGAGACAAGAGCCAGTTTCCGCTGCTCCAGCAGGGAGAGGGGGTGTTTTTCTGGGAAGAGGAGGAGGAGAGGGCTCTGCCTCCTGCTTGCGCAGCCTCCTGCCCAGCGGCAAGGGCCACAGGGACCCAGTGTGGGACCAAGGAGCCACCAGCATCCCTTGGGCTCTGCCCACACCTGCCCTGGTCTCCCCAGGCTGCTGCTCACAGCTCCTGTGTCTCCTGGAACCTGCCTTGAGCAGGAGAGCCGGATACTGCCCTCCAAGAGATCTACCAAAGCCCTTTCCCACCTGAACTAGCCTCTGATCCTGCAACCTGCAGTACTCAGCCTAACCCATACTGCTCATAGAGTATTAATCTCAAAGGATCACAAAATCCAGGATTTAAAAAATCACAAAAGCTTGTATTTAAAGTCTTTTTGCACCCAAACTTTCAATGCATTTGGGGCATAAGATCAATTTGTCGTACTCAAATCCTTTGAGAGATTAACTGAGGAAAATGTCCCTGAATGACAAAGAAGGTCTGTGGGGAACAGGGAGTGGCTGGGGAAAAAAAAAATGGGTAGGAAACGACTTCAAATGGGGACTTGAAGAAGAGTGTGTGTTCCTCAGAGGGTGTTCATTTCTTCCAGATGTGACAAGTGGTCTAGTAAAAGAAAGTGCCTTTCCCTAGAAGCCTTGCCTTGCTTATATCCCCACTGAAAGATCTGTTAAAGAGAGATAATACTTCGACTAATAATATTGTATCATTTCATAGTGTCTGTTCTCCAAGTGCCTTGCTGTTGCAGAAGGATTTCCTTCTGATTTCAGGAAGGCTCATGGATTTGCTGTCCATGGGACAGGAAAACCTATGGCTGGCTAAGGGCTGGATTCTCTTTCGGTTGCTATTTGCATTGCTATTTGCTTAATAAAAGATGCCCCATGTCCAGCACGCTACATTTCAGCCCAGAGCAAATACTTCTGATCAAGTGAGGCAGGATGGAAATTTTGACAGGCTCAACTCTAACCAGTACAACTGTGCGCTGCTATAATGAGCAACAGGCAATGCAAATGTCAAATCACCACAATCTCTTTTTGTCAACATTAGTGCAATTTAATAGGCAAACTTTTTCTCCTCCCCTGTGGGTATTAGGAAATTGTCTATTTTTTTTTTCTTACTACTAACATAGAAGAATAGCTGTAGATCAAAAAGGAGTAATACTATTTAAATATTGATTGCACTAAGCTATTCCTGCAGGAAAAAAAGAAAAACAAAAGAAAAGAAAAAGAAAAGAAAGAAAAGAATGAATAAAGAGATGAAAATGCAGATGTCGCAAAAAAAAGCTTCAGTTTTTTATGAATTTCTCCAAGATAATATGTATTGTTGCTCTGTCTCCAAACAGATTTTTGCCTTAGATGTTGGCGGTTTTGATGCCTGACATTTTGTTGGTAAGTTTATTCTCCATGAATTTGTTAGAGCCTATTAGCATAGTTTTATTGCACCTTTTCCCTCCTCATAAAAACACTGGGTAGGATTGAATTCGAGTGGCAGGAAATGAAAAATTGGCTGGAGGAGAAGAAGATACAGATGAAATGCTGAGAACAGGGCCAGAAGTTCGAATGCTGACAAAAATGGGAAGTAGCATATGTGCTGGCAGCCTCGTGGAGAATTAAGTTAGCAGCTTTCAGTGCTGCTAGAAGGAGCTTGAATTCTTCTAGAAACGGGAGCCCTAATTGCTCAACAGCTTGTGGGCAGAGGTGCCTCCAGACTGATGGACAAGGAGCACGAGGATCTCATAGAGAGAGTATGAACAGACATATGGGGATATGCGGTTGTATCACATCAGGAAGATAGGAGACCAAGTGGAAGAAATCCCTTAAAGGAGGAGGAGGATGGTCTTCTTTGCCCTCCTCAGTCTTACCTCCTCTTCCGTGCTTGACATTTCTCCATATTCAGCTTAGCACACTTTCTACCTTTTTACGTCCAGGAAAAGGCAAGCAGGGAGGACAATGACGAGTGGAAACCATCCCCAGATTCTGGAGAAAGATAACCTGCAGCCGCTTCTCCCGTGCCTCACGTCCTTTGGCCCTGAGCCCGTCTAGACCAGGAAGAACCACAAACTCTGCCCCGCTGCCAAGGACTGGCACAGAAAAGTCTCACGTCACTAGCAAGTGTTTTATCTGTATCTGCCTGACTTCACCTGTTTTCGGCAGATGATTGTGATAGATACATAACGCTGAAAGGAAGGTGTTTTGCCTGTTTAAAAAAAGTAAAAAAAAAAAAAAAACCCTTTACTGATGATAATGACTAAAAATTGAATGACTGAAAAAGTGACTGAATAAGCATGGAAACGTTTTTTAACAGATGCCACCTATTTCTGGGTACTTGCTATCTTTGTTGTGGCAAACTCCGCTCAGTTTTATTGTGCCTCCTTTGTAGCCCCATATATAGGGCAGCCAGGCTCAACCAGCCGCAGGTCCCATGCTGTTGTGTGTAGAAGAAAAGCCTGGAAATACGATCCACCAAAAAAGCCCCACACCCTTGCTATGGAAATTCATTCCAGAGCACGGGCTGCGAGACCTGCCAGTGAAAGAATAACAGAAGCAGAAGGGGCAAATGTATGTTTTAAGTTGACAGGGCATATGGTTTAGTCTTGATGCATAAAGACAAATTGCGACACAAGTCAGTGTGTAGCGGAGTGCCATCAATGCTCAGCATGGGGTGCACAACCTTCTCCACATAAAGATGTACCATAAAACATGTACCATAAAATTATTTGGGACCACAAGCAGCAAAAATCTACCTTTTACTATTTTTTTTACACATCAGAAATAACAAACCTAGTTCTACTGTGCAGTTTAAATAGATTATTAATGAGTCCAGGGACTCTGACCCTTTGTTCTCTCAAGGAAAGATGTTTTCAAATTGATCTAAATGAAATGTGTTTTAGCATGTAAAAGAAAATAACACCTGGGGGACACTAAATAAAACTGTGATAGACAGTTTTCAGCTGTAATGGATTTCAGTGAGTGTGAGTTTTATACGCCTAGTCATGTAACAAACTACTTTTTAACTCATCAGCTATCAGAAAATAATAGGAAAATATTAAGAAAACAATAATGAAATAAAAAGAATAAATAAAGGTAATAAGGAGATAATAGGAAAGAGGCTGAGGCAGACATCATAAAGAGAATATTTTCAGAAGCCATCAGTGGTATTAGTTACAACAATGGCATTTTCCTTTGTTCTGGCATTTTCATAAAGGATCTGTTTGTGGGAATGGCCAGAAGCAGAATGATCCCTTAAACACAAAGCTAATATAAGCTAATATTATTTTATTGGAAAATTAGAGTTTGTTTTGCACAATGCCTCAGGACAATACCATACCAGCTCTTCTCAGACAACATTTTCTCTAACTTCCATGGGCAGCTTAGATGGCTAAAATCCGAAACTGAAAAAGCTTCATAAAGCAAGAGACAGCATCCAGTAAAAAGACTATTTTTTTTTCTCCTGCTATACGATGACTTTGGTGTTGCTTAACCCTTTACCAGTAAACCAGTAAAGCTATTTTTGAATAGGAGATTGCAGGGAAAATCCCAGCTGCTGCAAGAAGTTGCGGGAGTCAGTAGGTGGCATATTTTCCTCTGAGTCAGTCCATCCCACCTCCATAGTTTTGCTGGGAGTGCTGCCTTTCTGCCTGGGCTTGCACCAGTTCTGACCATTCTCATGGTCCTGGGGCCTGACCCAGTCCTAGGGCTCAGGGGCACTTCTGCCACGACGGCTGTTTCCTTGTGTATTAGTAGAAGCAAAGGTTTTGTCCAAAGTTGACATATATGTTCTGAACTTCATGGTTGCTACTGAGTTTCTAACATTACTTGGAAATAATTCCCCTACTTCTGAATCAGTGGCTGCATAGATTTCAGATTGAGAATTTGATAAAACTTCTAGACTGACCCCAACCAAGAATCTAAATATTTAGGATCTGTAAACACAATTTCGATTTTCTCTAGTAATAATACAGCACAGAATAGACCCTTAACATGATTTAAAAAGTAACATGATATGTGCTTGGAAACAGAATAGCATAGATTAAAAAAACCTCACATCTGCTTTCTTCATGTGCCACACAAATAAATAGGATGCTCAGGAGCTACAGTCTAATTCATATTAATAAAAATGAAATTTTTTCATTATATGTCAGATTTCAGATGGCAAGACTTGAGGATGTACAAACTGACTATGCTTGAATTCATGGTTTACTCAACATACTTTTCAAAAATGGAGTATATTATTTCTGAATTCTGATGGAACCAAATTTTTCTTCTCGTTTGTTGCTATTAAATAAGGTAAATGTAAATTTAATTAATTTATTTCAAGCTGACTAGCATCTAGACTAGCAACAACCTTCTTCAAAATAATGATTGCAGAGTGTATACTTGTCAATGTTATCATGGGACAAGCCATATCATAGTCCTAAAATGCAGAAATTATTATATTTTTAAAAACAAGCAAAAGCATTACTATTATTGTTCAATAATGAAAACTACAAACTAAATGTATCTGAATTGCCAGGAAGTATTTGTTCAGCGTTAGTGTTCTACATATGATGTTCCAAAGACGTAAGAAAGGGATAGTTCATAGAGAGGGAAATATAAATGAGAGATATTCAGAAGATGTTCAATGCACACAAGGCCAGAGCTTTTTTTCCCCTGTAATAACACCAGATCTAATAACATTTGTTTCTTCTGCCTACAGACTGTTTCAAATGTGGTGTAACTGCTGCCATCTAAATATCACATTCTATATCCTAATTATTGTTTAAAAATGGAGCTAATCTATCCTGAAAAAGCAGGAAAAATACATGTATGTTTCAGATTACTCACTTTTTTTTCAGACTGATCTTGGCAGAGGCAGGTCTTGTTGAAATACTTAATGACAGAAGTGCAGATAAATCTAAATTTTGTCAAGGTGCCATGGAAGAATCCGTAAGATAAGATACTGAAGTCAATACCACCCAGGAAGAGCTAGAGCTTCATATCTTATCTAGCAAGTCTAATGGAGTTCTCCACCCTGTAGATCTCTATGAGTACACAAGTTGCCTCCCCCTGCGGGCAGGCAATCCAGGTTATAGCCTTGAGGAGAAAATAAAAATTCCAATTGATTCCTATTTTAGACTAACAAAAAAAAAAAAAGGGATAAGTAATGCCTATAATTGTACTCTTTGATGATCTGATCTTTAAGAATAAGTTAGGCTGAGATAAAGGCTACCCTTTATGTAGGTATTACCATTTTTAAGCCTGGGTCAGGAGCAGGTTTCACTCATCTACTATAAGTTTGGACTTCAGCAGTCATTGCACCTTGCTCATTTCTTGGGATCAGCCTGGAGGGTTGAGTTTTACCTCAGAAAGGGTTTCATCCCCCTTCCCTCCCTGCCACCCTGCTCTTACTGCAATCAGCTTGGCCAAGGTTCCGCTCGGCCTACCCAGCAGAGCCCATGGCTCTCACATGGCCTTAAGCAGCATGAGCAGAGTCTGTGCTTTTCTTCATAAAAGGAGAAGCTGAGGGAAGCTCAGACAGCCAAGGCAAAGGCTTACAGGACACATAAAATGTGTCATTCATGATTCAAATGTATTTCATTCAGCCGCAGTGAGTTTCGTCAGTGTGCTCCTCAGGGTGGAAATGGTAGGAGAAGGAGGAGATGTTGGCTCATATAGTCAATAGATTTTTCCCTTAAAGCGGTGAAGTACAGAGCTGGCCATAAATGCACAGAGGAAAGTACTGAAGTGAAAGGGCTATGTAGACACCTCCACCAATGAGGTAAAAGTCTCACAAAGGACAAAAGTCTTCATCATACCCAGGAAAGCCCCCTCAGTGGAATCTCTAAAGACCATATAGGCAACCCACAGGAAATATGCAGAGAAAGGGAGATATATGATACACACTATTTGGTTAAATTCTTTCCTATTTTATTTTTATTTGAAAGGGAAATTCTAGGAAAATCAATTTCAGGGAATATCTGTTCAGAGCGGAAAAGCTGAGCAGCAGCTATACATTTAGCAGAGATCAGCTGTATCTGTATCACTGTGCATGCATACCAAAGATAATCAGCCTCCTTACGGGTAATTTCTAGATTACCCATAAAGCTGTTCAATGTACTTAAAGTATCTGGAGCTGCAAAGGATCCATACCTAAATCTCCAGGAAATGTACCATACAACATAAATGTACCGTAAGAGAAAATGGTGGCCCAGCCATTTGACTGAATTAGACTCCATTACTGGATGTTCAACTGTACTTACATTGCACGTGGAAATGAAAGTCTCAAAATTGGTTTCAGGTGTTGTGTAGAGGGGGGCTTGTGAATCAGAAAAGGGAGCTTGCATAACTGTGGTAAGGAATGACTTCTGTTGCCCACCTTCTCTCTTCTTGATGACTTGGGAGAAAAGCCTTCAAGCAGCCCCTAAGGTTTCATGTTGTTAGTGCTGGGGAGGACAGTGCGTGTTGATATCACTCTCCCTGACCACAGAGGAAATCCACTTGATTCTGACTCATAGCTGCTGCTGCAAATGTATTTCAGAAATCTGTCCTCACTAGACAGCGTTTTTAAAAAAGTAGCAGTAATTAATTTGGTGAGTGTTTAAGCCTGGGAGATTTTTGTGGTTAATGTGATCTTAGGGGAGTTGATATTTCCAGGATGTCATTACTGAAATGCCCCAGCTGCATTTTTAACTGTTAGTGGGTTGGAAGTGTTGTATTTTTATGCCTCTCATTGAGTGCCTTTCACATGGGACTTCATAACTATTACTCTATAGTAAGTATTACTCTGGCTTAGAGATGCAGCAGGGAGAGCTCTTATTCATGTACTTAAGTGCCCTGCTGGCTCAAGGTAATGTTTTGGAGAACCAAGCTGTAACTACCCAAAGTGTCTCTGATGACAAATAGAAATTCAACAAAATGAAGATATCCATTGTGTCTTCATTTTAAGACTGTGGATAGTTGCTATGCATGAGTGTATACACGGATCCTGAAAATACCACAGTTTGGGGTGTCAGACCCTAAACCACTATGTCACTGACCCAAAATATTGGCATCCATTTGGGTTAAAAAAATAAATAAATAAACTTTCTGTACTGAACTCTCACTTTCTGTGACAGGGTTATAAGAACCATGGAAAGAGCAGTTTCCACTTCCAACTCATCTCTCTAAGGCAATATGCTTGGTTTGGGCTTTGGGAAGATCCACAGAAATCAGATAATACCTTACAGAAGTGAGAAATATTCCTGTCATTTAATTGCATCACAATCCCTTCCTGAGAAATCTGAAATGGGAATATGGAAGTGCTATGAAATTTCATAAAATAGTTTTTAATTTAAAAACAAACCCAGACACTTTATTGTGCTCATTCTTACAGCTTTTTTGTTCAAGCAGTGCCAGTGCTCTAGAATTATTTCTCTCTTTTTTTTTGTTAAGGAGAGGCAGCCTTGTTTGAATGACTATTAATTTCAGTCTTGTCAACAAATTGTACATTTAAAAAGCAAACTTGAATGTAATTAAAGGAGTGAATAACAAAATGAATTAGTTAAATTGAATTAAACTATCCTGTGGATACTGTTAAATTACCCACAATGGCCATTGAGGCTTATTCTCTTTTGAAGAGAAATAGCATCTATGGGGGAGTTTAATTTAGTCTAACCAATCCACTTTAAAGATTAGTAAGTATTAACTTTCCTGAGTCTCCTGGCTTATACAGGCCCACAGCCCGTTTAGAGGCTAGCCTTAACTTAAATAATATTGTGACTTTTTTAGTAGTGACTGTTAAGCTAATCGAGCTGATCTCAGCTTCTCTCTAAAATTGTTGAGATTTTTATACCCTAAAAAGCTTGCTTAAGAAAGAGTGAAAATGAAAGATATTTAAACCAAGTTTAAACAGGTGAGTTTCCCCGTGTGGATCAATATAGCATCCCATGTATGTGCCACCTCAAAGAGCAAGGACCCATCTCTTCTGCAGGCTACAGATAAAGAAGCAGATGATGACATTGCCAGAGTTCATTTCTTTTTCCTCTTTTTTTTTTTTTTTTGACCTGCCCTGGATCACCTGTTTCCTCCCTTATTTTACTGGAAGTCACTCTTGTGAAAAGCTCCTCATTATAAGGATTTTGCTCATCCCTTCAGAGAGTGCTTGTTCTACACTCTGACATGGGAAACATAACATAAAGGCCAAGTGCAGTGGCTGTGGGCTAGAAAGAGAGAAAGAATTAGTCTTTGAGAAGGATTTTCTGAAGTAACATGCTTCACGGGAGATTTTGAGGTGAGTAATGAAGAAGGGGAGCAGATTCTAACCCTTGCATATTAAAAGACTAATTCAAATAAATTTACTTTTTTCTTCCTTGCTGTGTAGGGGTCAGCATACTCTCTGTTGAAGGAGAATCCTCTGTGGAGGGAAAGCTCTTACGGTATTTGGGCGCAGTCCAGTCCTTTCCAACAAGGACAAAACCTATTTCTCAGTTATAGACAGACATTGCAAAATAAAAACATTACCTTTTTTTTTTTTTTTTAACACTCAAAGTATAATATTGAAAGCCATCCCACTATCATTGGTAGCACAGAAGCGGGGGGAGAGTGTGTGAGGAGCTCTTGGAGCAGCTGACGAAGAGCGGAGGTCGAGTCGCAAAGGCTACCACGGCCTTCCAAAAGCGAGTTTCAGCAATCTGTGAGGCATCACAGAGGAATGAAAGGGAGTTTCAAAATAGCCTCGCTTTAAATAAAAACATACTTTGGCAACGCTGCATCAAATGAAAACCAATGTGCTTGACCATCGTATTGACACGTTCACCAAACCACTCAGCAGACTGCAAATATCCACAGAGAGCCTATGCCAAGAGTGGGGGCAGCCAAGCAGATGTGGAGCAGAGCCCTGCTAGGCCGGCTTGCTTCTGCAGCAGCGAGGACAGGAGCTGTTTGCTAGGCCTTGAGGGGCTGAGAGCTGTCAGGACTGCCTTGGATATTGCCAGCACTGGAGACATCAGCATCTCTTCCCCGTCTGAGGCCTTTTAAGAGAAGGTCTGTCTTTCCTGTTTCTTTAGAGCTGGGGACATGGCTGATGGAAAGCATCATCAGGGGAGCCTGGAAGCGGGAGCACGAGGAATTTTCAGATGGGGAGTGGAACACTACAACATGTCAGTTGACAGCAAGAATTTAATATTATACAAAAGTTAAGCGTGTGTTTGCTGAATGCAAGCATTCCCTGTGATGGGATGTTTGTGCCTCCAGGAGCTGGGTTCCTAGTGAGATTTTGCATTATATTGATTCAAAACACTCTTCTGCAAGAGCCACTTCACATTCAACTGATGAGTATTTGCGCCAATAAACTTGCTTGCTAAGATATTGCCAGGAGGCAAAACCAACATTGCCAGGGCAAAACCATCAGTTCTGCCCTGAACAGCCTAAAAATGTTCTCCGTGTGTATTTATACAATGCCTGTGTGCAGGTGCCAAGACATAGCTCAGGCCTCACGAGTTCCACCAGCACGGGAATAATAGATCTAATTACTGTAAACATGCTACAAACAAATGGGCCTAAAAACCTTCAGAGACACAATACAAAGGCCCCATTATTAACACTGGTTTCTAAATGTGGGAGGAAAGGCAGCCAGCAAGGGGACTAAGCACCGCAGCGCAGCAGGTATCCAAGCACCGCTGTGAATGCGTTATTAATCATTGCTTGCACTTGTTGGGCTCTGAGTAATGATGAAATGCTACAAGAAATCTTTCAATGGTTCAGTTACAGTAAAATAGAGGCCAGTGTCAAAAACAAAGGGACTGTCAAGAAGCAATGATTTCTTCAGAACACAGTGATATAACCTGCCTAATTCTTGGGCAATTGATGATCCATAACATGTCATCCAGCTCTGTGAACAACACAATAAATCAAATTAGGGCTCCAGGGAAGCTGTACCATCAGCCAAGTAGTCAGGCTTCTTAATGACTGCCTTTTCTTTAAATGTGGGAAATCCATGGGTTAGTTACTTTCTTGGTAGAGTTCCTGCTTAAAAGAAAATAGAGCAGGTTTGAAAAGCAGAGGGAATACAAGCAGGCCAAGGAGAAAAGGAAAAAGAACTCAAAGGGCCAATTCTGATGGGAAAAGTAACCGTTTTGAATAGCAGTGACTTTGTTATTCCTAGCAGAAAGGTAAATAGTGCCTTTAAGTAAGTATTAGGTAGACTCTGGTGTTAAAACAGTTATCAAAATACAGTATTCTTAGGGAATCATAACATATGTATTGCCACACATTTAAGGAAAGGGGAACTGGAATAAAATAGTAAAAACATCATTGGAAAAGTATTATGTGCAAACTGAAGACTCTCTGAACAGTGGCACGAGAGACACACAACACGTCAGGGAAAGTGGAAGAGATTCAAAAAGCTCACCTGCCACAAGTTTCCCGTGCGATGCTGAGTGAAATATGTGCTTTCTTTATGTCTCACTGTCTCGTCCTGGTCTTCTTGTCTACTTGTAGTGAAAATGCTGCTGTGCATGGTCTGTACCTTTCTGGGTAGTTAGTGCTAACTTCTTCCTTAAATTTATTCAGCTGGGCATCATTTAACTTTGGTTACTTATAACTAAAAGAGTTCCCTTTTGAGAGAATCCTCCAGATTTGCACACAGAGATGGACCTGGACAAGGAGACCTTGGGCTCCCTCACAAGTAGGTCACACGTTGTGGACCCTGGTTGTGGATGATGATGAACATGCCCAGTTAAAACAGCTCACCAGAGGAGCTGTTTTTAACAGCTTACCCAGTGCCAGCGACCTCAGGAAGTGCTGCTCTAGGTAACCAAATACCACATTGATTTTGAAGTCTGATTCTGGGTGATTCGCAGAAGAATAAAAGGTTGCCCAAACCCTCTATACAGTACAACTGACTAAGATCTGGAAAGAAGGGGACAAAAATTACCCTTTTATAGAGCTATGCACTCTCCTTTGCTGCTTGGCAGCACCGGCCCAGCTCAGATAGTGCCACTATGCAGAACCCAGTTTATCTAGGTGCCTGCACTGTGCAAGCATTTTAAAATGAGGAAATGCTACTTGCTCACACACAGTTTGCCTGAATGGGGGAGGTGGAGACTGACATTTTAATTACAAATAAGTTTGCTGATCACTCCCTGCTTTTTAGGGGCAGTCAGAGGCCAAACATGACACTTAACTTCCCTCTGTCCCCAAAGTGTCTTATCTACAGCCTTTGTACTGTAAAACCCTGACCTTGTGTGCCACTTAGAATAACTTTGCAAAAGATAAAAATGGCATGCAAAACCTGACTTTCACAAAGCAATTCTTGCTTTCTTTTTCTTTGCTTGACTCCCCAGGCAGATGGTCCCTCTTCTCCCTCTCTACTCCTTTTCCCAGCACAGGACTTCACAGCATTAACTCTCTGTTTTGCAATTGTATTTTCCTTCCTCTCAGATTATTCTTGTTTCTCGCACAAAAATATTCTTATCTGTCATACCAAAAAATCCCTTTAGCTGCTCTCCAGTCTTTCAGTCCCTTCTCAGTGTGCATGTTTGCATAAATATTCCTGTGGCAGGGTAGGAATCTTTACAAAGCAACTGGATTGCAGAGGACAGATTTGTTTCCAAATTCATAAAAGATTTTGCTTTTTACTGCACATATGCCACCTATGTCATTTGCAACATTTGCAATACAGCAAACAGTTGGTTAAGCTAAGGAAAATTAGATCTTTAGAAAATGGATGATTTCCCTTTTTAATAAAGTCATGCTATAGTAAAACAGATTTAAAAACAATAATAGGAGGTATGTGTTCGTGCAAGTGCTATGCATGCATATTTACATGAACTCTAAATGGTCTTTCAAGTAAGCATAACATTATCTTTCAAAAAAATGCCACTAAAATAAAAAAATGCAAAGTATTGATCATAGGAACTACATTAAACATTATAACAAACTTGACAGGAAAAAAGATATTTCTATGTTGCAAAGTGAACAAAAGCAGTCTCTTTGTCTATTGTTCCCTCATAAATTTTAAGTGCTAAAATGCAATGTCTGCAATGCCACTAATTCATTATATCATCATCTAATATACAGTAGAGAAGATTCAGACATCTTTTTCTGAGAACAGTATAATAACAACCATGAGGCAACTGTTTTCATTCCAGATTATAGCCAAGCTTGGAAGCAGAGGAGGTCAGAACCCCTAATCCCCCCCCTTTTTTTTTTCCTCCTGCTGAAGCTTACCCAGAGAAAA
>JAVCKT010022432.1:0-14670 GCA_032273925.1 Rhynchotus rufescens
TGGTACAGTACATACATACATAAACATGTAGCTGGGAAAACACAGATTCACAGAACGATTGAGGTTGGAAGGGACCTCTGGAGATCATTTAGTCCAAGTGAACCCTGCACAAGCAGGAACACCTAAAGCACATTACCCAGGATTGTATCCAGGCAGCTTTTGAATATCTCCAAGGAGAAAGACTTCACAATCTTTTCCACAGTTTTCGTGACATTACAAAGGGATTGACAGCCAATGCTAATTTATTGCCATCACTGTAAAGATCCAGAAAAATGTTCTGGGAAGCAGAAATGCATGTTATGTATTTACTTAAAAAATCCATGCAGCAATGCCTTTTGTAGCTACACATACCATTAAAAATAGATTTTTCAAAGCATTTTAAGATTAAGAGCTCTTCTTAGCATAAATGCTCACAAACCAAATTTGAAAGCTGACATAATAGTTTACAACATCACTGAGTCAGCACAGACATTTGGTACACCCACTAACATCAAGTTTCCATCTCACTGCCACCAGCTAATAAATATCTTCTAATGTCTTGTACTTCTGAATGTTAATAGCCCCCAGCTGTTGGGAAAGTGTATGTAGGAGGGAGAAAAATGCAGCCCCTTCTGCTATCCCCAACTTAATTTTTCATAGATCTTAACAAGCATCCTGCTGATTTAAGAGTAGCCAATTTGGATAGACATTCAGGAAAGGAATTCCATGGTACAATAAAATAAAGACATTGAGAAATCAAAGAAGAAAGCATACTTCAAGGTAAGGACAGACAAGTGACATCCTGACAAATGTTCTACCAGGTAGATGAGCCAAAATGCCTCTATTAGTCCTGATAGCAGCCAGCTGGAGTCTTTGTTATGCTCACATATCATGCAATGACAGGCACTGGCTTTGGGCTATCTAGTCTCAGCCTCTCACAGCTGGATTTTTTTTTTTTTTTTTTTTTTTTTTGTAAATCCAACGTAAGACCGTTTTTTTCAAGATTTTGGAAAGGATAATTTCTACCTCCTCCTTGTGTAACAAAAGATTTCATTTCATTTTCATTGGTAATTACAAGAGTCAGTTAATTAATTATATTCAAAAGCAAGTAGCTGTAAAATCAAAAATAAAAAAAAGATACTGCATGTTTTGCTGAAGATTATATTATTGGAACTGTTGATTAAACATCAGTACTTCATTTATTTTTTGTAAAGTAACACTTGTTCTTATGCAACACCACAGCACACTTTAAGGAAAATAAAATTCTGGTTCAAATGCAAGTGCTAGAGTAAAACTCAAAACATCGTACCATCCTCATCTACGTTTGGGGACTTTCATTAAGGTTGTGTAACAGATAATCATAGCACAGCCACTCTTCCTGAAACTTGCCCTATACCCCTGGGCTCAGTTCTAGGAGAGAAACACTGACACCAAGAGGTAGGGTCTTCCTGTCTCTCTGGTCTGGAACAATCAAAGTAGATGTCCAAATTCCCAGTGTAAAGGGCTAGCTTTGACATGGCCTACTGATATAGCCCTTTGCTCATACACAGCTTATGATGTTCAGCACCTCCAGGCTAATGGATGTTATTCACTGCCCTCTGGACTGCAGAGAGTTCTTAATAATCTTTTGTACCGTTTTGGAGCAAGGACACTGCTCTGGAGTAAAAAAACTTTATCCCTAGATGAAACACTGAAAAAACACCTCTTCTCAAAGCTCAGCTTCACTGTGTAACTGGATCGTGCAGCTTAGTTTCTTCCTTCAGAGCCCATCTTTAGCTGTTGTAGTGGTCCTTCTGGAAAGCTATGGTACATCAAGGAGTAAGTGATCCAGATGGCAGCTGACTTAAGTAGGCACAGGCACATACTCCACTGTACTCAGCTGTTCTGTACTCACTGCATACACTGTTTGGCCTTTGAGATTGTGCTATAGTGTAGCTATCTCTTCCTTTAGGATCAGCTTATCTCATTAATCATAATGGAATATTCTGCATGCAGCACCCACCTGGCACCAGTGCTAGCAACTCCAGCATGTTTTTGTCTTTACCTTGAAGAAAAATCCTATAAAAACTCTAAAGACCACAATGCTAACAAAACTTGACATGGATAACAAGTCTGCACTTCACGCTATGCCCTGACCAGAGGTCTGTCTAGTGTTGCATCATCTTGATGTTCCCAGATTCAGAAAGGATGTGCATTTTTATAAACCGCTGTCACCTTTTCAGAGATATTAATCAAATTGTTTTCTTTCTTAAAAGTATTTGTGCCTTTCTTGTTGGGATACATACAGAACCAGCACCTCCTAGTGCAAAACAGCTGCCTTTGCCTTTTAAAGTTAAGGAGAGATGTCAGAATCAGTGACAGCAAGTAACATCTTTCAAAGCCTGTAAAGACTGCAGATGAAGAAAACCTACTAACCACAAGCAGAAGGCAGTGGGAGGAAAGAAACCATCTCTCTCTGGTTTGGGAGAGACAGCCCACTATTAGCAGCCCTTTCTCTATTATTTAACTGTAGATAGAACACTTCATGCTGCTTTAAGTATTCTCTTGAACCTGGGGAGGCATTTGAGACCAACAATGGCTACTGGTTTTGAATCAAAACTATTCTGAGTCATGTTGCTCTCAAAAGAGGTCTAAGTATGAGCAAGTGTAGTGTACTACTAGGACTGCTTTAAGCATCATGAACTACTCCATTTTGACCATATTATGCTGCTCTGTAAGGAAAGGCTGCTGCATGAAATGTTTCTTCATATGCCTGATGATCAGCAGCTTCATCTCTCTTGGGTGACCCAAAAGTTATGGGAAAAGATATAAGATTTTAAAGTGATTTTGTCCTCATGCCTGGAGCTCACATTGCACTGTGAAGTTAACAGCTCCTGATTACTTGTTGCATTATATTCAATAGGGAGAGGGTTCAAAATAGCTCTTACATTTCTTAGTATGAGAATAAACTTTTGCAAGCACTAGTAAGGCTTCTTGTTCCCTCAGGACAACAAACCCCACAAACACCAACTGTACCTCAATATGGTGTCAGAAAGGGTTACCTGGTATGAGCAGGTTCCACTTCCTGCATCAGCGTTTCTAGTTGGAAGCTGAAGGGACGTCAGTATGGACTATCTGAGCAATGGGATAAGGGTGAAGGAGCATGTCAGACTCCCATTGGTTCCATGCCAGTCACATGGATTCAGGCCTTAAGTGGGAGCCCAGTGGCAGCCAGATGATCTCCCTCCCTTCCAAGTCAAGGTGAATCTTGTGAAGGCAGGCTAGGGGCTGGATACTGGGCTCAAAGGGATACAGCAGCTGTACCAGCAGCCCAGTTTTCATTAGGAAACAAACTCAGTTCCTAGGCTTTGTGTTCTAGAAATTAAAATCATAAAACCTGGACCGTGCAGGGCTGTCACAAGGATCTAAATTCTCAGCCTTCAGCCAACGTGAGGCAAAAGGACAGCAGACACCGAAGCCAAAGAGGATGATGGTTGGTGCAATCAAAGTAGACTATGTTTGCTGTTCACCACGGCCTTGCTTGGCCTCTGCAAGTTTGCATTACCACTGCTGGGAGGGACAGAATGGGCCTGTTCCGCTGCAGGAGGGAGAGAAGAGAGAAAGTTTCCTACTGCTTCAAAGGGGCCTTTGAGCACGCACAAAGGAGCTGCTGAAGGAAAAAGAGACAGAAGGAGCTGGAGCAAATTTCATGAATAATGGGCATGGATATTTCTGCATATCTCCTACCCCTCAAAAAAAAAAAATAAAAAAGGAAATGGGGAAGGGAAACTCATCTACTCATTGCTCAGAAGCAGAGGTCATGGCAATGTGGAATTCCCAGAACAGGCACGTATAAATGTCTCGATTTATCTTACTCCAGATGTGAGATCAATAAATAATATGAAAAATGAGTACACAGAGCAAACCTGAGGCTGTCACTAAAAATGCACGAACCTTGTGGCACATTACAATGATCTCCACACAAAATGATTTAATATTTCTCCATAGAATCCTGTCTCTGTTTACCTTACAGCAAATTTTGAAGTGACGGAAGGAGAGTTTGAATTAGAATGACTCAGAGAAGCACCAGCCTGGAGTTCCCAACCCCCTTCCTTTTGTCACTACACTATCCACCTTCAAGAATTTCAGCCTCTTTCTAGTAGCATTTATTCTTTCCTTTTTATTTTAATTTTTTTTTGAGGGAATTACTGCTAGGGAAAAGAGAGGAACTGATAACATTTCAGATTAAAGCATTTCATTTTGCATCAAGATAAGATAATACTGAACCTGCTTATTTTTCTCTGTAGGTGCCACCTATCTGGAGTCCAGAATAACTTCTTCTGCAGTGTTACACAACTTCCTTTGTTTTTCCTTTCCTTTAGGGAACATATTTGTGATCTAACTGAACTGAAGTGAGACTGCTTATCACAGAATCACAGGATGGTTGAGGCTGGAAGGGACCTCTAGAGATCACCTAGTCCAACTCCCTGCTCCAGCAGGGACACCCAGAGCACGGGGCACAGGGCGGCATCCAGGTGGGTTGGGAAGATCTCCAGAGGAGGAGACTCCACAGCCTCCCTGGGCAGCCTGTGCCAGGGCTCTGGCACCCTCACAGGAAAGAAGCTCTTCCTCATATAGAGGGGGGAACTTCCTGTGTTGCAACTTGCACCCATTGCCCCTTGTCCCATCACTGGCCACCGCTGAAGAGTTTGGCCCCTTCCTCCCTACATTCCCCCATCCACTTTGCTTGGAGCAAATTAAAAAAGTAAAAAAGTAAAACTTCACTTGGAGTTTGCTTTTGCAAACTCACTGTGCACTGGGAAGCTGTTGCACTGAATTCCGCACGAGCTTCACAAACACTTCAGGAGCCCCGAGTTGAGCCCTGAGGTGTCTGAATCGGAGCTGACAGCAATTTGGAAGTGAACCAGCAAGCAGGTCTGTAACATGGAAAAACCCAGACAGAGGTTTCTGCTCCTTGGCTATCAACAGATGCTTGGGAGGACACATCACCGCATTCCATGGAGCCCATGCCAGGGATTTCCTGCCAACCTAAGTGCGCAAATCTGTTCCCCCTGTCCCTGGGGCTAAAACTGTTCATGCCACTGCTCAGCCTTGAGGACTCTAATTTCCCCAGCTAGGAATATATATGTATACACATATGCAAAGCCCACCACCCCCGGAGTCAGTGCTAGAGGAACTGCATGTTAGGACCTATCATTAAACAAAGATGCTGCTAAATTTTAGGCCATGAAGAGACAGAAGAGTTTTCCCCTCAGCATCCCTCACTGATGAAAAAAGAGCAATGGCACTCGGCTTAAAATTAGCGACATGAAGGGCACAAGCCTTTTAAGTGGAGAGCCGCCTAATGCAGTTTCCACAATTATCATGTAATTTAAACAGCAGATCAAAAGAAGGGCATCGTTTGCATTCGCAAACATGAAGTTGGGGAGATCAAAGGCACCTCGCATTCCCAGGCTGCACGCAGGCCGGAGCAGTGCGGCTGCACGGGGCACCCCTGAGCACAACCTGCTGCTGCTGCAGTTTAGGCAGCTTTTCCCCCTTGCGTGAGGCTAAAACCAGCAGCATCTGCACAAGCACCACCAGCAAGTGTTGCTTGATACCATACAGGCTTGGGAGAGGAGAGGGGGCTTTGGCATCTAAAATAGCATTATGTGCGTTGGCTCTCCCAACCACGCTCATTTACTGGCTTCTAGAACACAGTCTAAGCCCTCTTTAAAGACTATCAGCCTTTGTGGTATCAACCAAAACTGTTCTCCTGCCAGTGCTGCAGTCTAATTATGCCAGAAGTTCCAAACAGAAGTTGCACTGTGTAATTATTCTGAAATACATCTGTTGAATTCAGTGTTAAAAAAAGAACTATCAGCAGGAAAAATGATGTTTTAATGACCGCTGGGAGCTGCTGCACCAGACTCTGGTCAAGTTCAGTGTAAAGCAGAAAGTGTCCTGGCACTTGGAGAGCCAGGAAACCATCAAACATGAAGTTCACACTGAAGATTCATTCTTACTTCTGAGAGTCTTCTAAAAATGCAGCTTCGAAGCCAAAATTAAAAACAGATTTTCTTGGCAGAAACCCAAAAAGCATTATGAGCAAAACTCATTATGGCCATAAAAGCTACACTAAAATACCCATGAGGATTTAAGCTGGGCATTTTGGCTGGACATTGACCAGTTTTGCCCCTGGTAAATGGGAGATGCTCATGGACTTGGGCAGATGGCTAAAGCTTTTCACTAAGTTAGGGAACGTGACAGCAATGCACACGTATGTACAGCAACATTCAGTATCTGATCATTAGTGTTATGGTAACACCAAATCCCCAGAGCATTTTTACTGCATGTTAAAATGCTGAATATCATGCTGACCATCCCACCAGTCAACCACAGGATACATTTTTTAAATCATCTCCCTTATACTCCCTATTTTTCTTCTGAATCACAAAACAAACACTATTTTAAACGTGTATGGGACAGGATATGTAACACAAACACAGTTTTTAGCTCTCATACCATGGTACTGCACCTCTAACGCAGGGCAGAAAGGGACATACAAGCTCCACACACCTACTTCAAACACGAAAGGGTTTAAATGGGCTTTCTTGGAAGCAGCTTCCCTGATGCTCACCACTTTTCATGGCAAACATGTTTCTCCCTATGACTAAGGCTGTTAGGAGGAACAGGTTGAGGAACCTGTGTGCTCACACTGCCCTGGGAAACAGTCTTGTTGAGAGACAGGAGAGCAAATTAGAGAGGCAGCTTCCACTTCAAATCTTTTCCAACCAAGTCCAAGAGAGGTGAGCAATATCCAGGCTCTTCAGATGAGGAGAAGGAGCAATTGCGTCCTGCTGAAGTTCACCCTCAAAAGTCCCGGCTCCAAGCATGTGCTGGACAAGGCTGGGAAACTCAGGGATATTCATGCTGGATCTCAACTACTTGAGGTTGCTCTGCTAGTGCAGCTGGACTGCTCCAAGCACCCAGCCTAAGCCAGGCAGGCAGCTAACACACCTGAGGGTCTTAAATCTGAGCCACTATCAGAGATTAAAAACATTACGTGCAAATTAGGCAACATTATGCACCTCTGTACATCAAAAGAAAAAACGAAAACACAAATACCCAACAACAGCACAAAGAGGAAAATGCTATCAGGCTACACTTAGTATTTATACCACTTTCTCAATCAGCCAATACCCAAGTGAGGCACCAAAGAGATTTCCTAGGCTAAAAATTGCTGCAGAGTGAAGAGTAGCCCTTGCCCAAATGAGGTCCCCTTAGCCTGAGAGGAAACCAAAGCCTAGTGACTTCCTTCCCCAAGAAGGGCAGCTCAGCCTGGGGTGAGCAGGATCCGGAGGCCAAGATCTCACCTCTCTATCTTCCCTGCAGTTAAAGTTACTATTAAGCTGAGCCTTCCTTGGTTCCATTGCTGATCATGATCTGAGCCATTACAATAAGGTAACAGAGAGGGCCAGACAGAGCATTGTGGGTCCTTATCACAAACACTGTCATAACAAAAAAAATAGAAACCAAATAAATAAGACACCCCACACAGCATTTCATACTGTGCTCGCCCGGAGCTGGAAGGAAGCAGGACATGACAGAGGTCCCCCAGCACACACAACACTCCCTGTGCTATTCCCACCTCTCGGGATGAGGATGGCCACAAGAGTCACCATGGACAGCCTGCAGGGCTGGAAACATGGATTATCCAGCATGGGAGACTCCATGAACACCCCTGTGGCTGCTAGGGCTGCCCTGGAAATAAATGCTCTGACCTTCAGGTTCACTCTGACCAGTGAGCTCTGCTCTTCCCAGAGAGGTGGCTCCAGTACCAGGACCACATCTTGCTGTCCAGATGCATCTGCTGCAGCATCCCTGCTCTTCACCAACTCCCTTCCACCAGACACAAATCCTCCTTGCACATTATGTATCCTGCGCTCGGACAAGATCAACCATCATACCAAGAACCAGACGAGATCAGCCCAGAGGCACAGAACGGCTGAGGTCGGAAGGGACCTCCAGAGATCACCCGGTGCAACCTCGCACTACAGCACTCCTCTGAAGCAAGGAATATCAGCACAGGTTTTGGAGAAGAATAGTGACCATTTTCTAGCATCAACTTGTAGGAAAGTCAGTTTTTCCACACACAAAAGCGTTTAAACCAGAAGACTGAAAACCACGATAGCCGAGTTGCTGAGTTAAAAAATAATATTGGAAATCTCAACTGGGAAAGGGAGAAAGATGACAAGAGTTAACCCTACACTTACAGACACACTTTTCAATCAGTCCAAAAGCAGATGAAACACTGACTTTTATATACTTTGCAAAGTAAGGGTGATAATATATTGGGCAACTCTACCCAAGTGTGACACATTTACTCCCCCATCTCTTAAGCAACAAAATGCACCTGGATTTTGAAAGCCACTCCACACTCTACATAAAGTTCATAACAGAAGTACTCACTCAGTAAGAAACTCACTCTGGTCAGAAGTTATTTGCAGATAATGTCAGGAGCACATTTCCCATCTCCGCACCCCAACCACCTCCCCATCACCCCTGCCCCACATGTTGCCCTCAGCCCCACACGTTACCCCATGCTGCGCGGAACTGGCCGGAGTCCTCAGCGAGGCTCTCACAGGAGACGACAGCCCGCGTCTCCAGAGCCTCCTCCACAGCCACGGAAGACACTAGGATTTTATCAGCTGTGTTAAAGCTGGATCATCAGTGAGCAACCAAGTCTGTGCATTTTAATGGCATCTGTCTGTGGAACAGCCTTGGCAATACCTACTTGAATAAGCATCAGGGACATGTTTATTTCAGCAGCTGTTTTGTTAAATTCCGTCTGTGCAAGATACCCATCAGCACCCGGAGCGCTCGCCTGCATCCTTCACGTCACTGTCCGAACCAGGGAGATGTTCCCGAGCAATGGGAGCTCAGTGGGGAGCCCCACGCGCCCTTTCAAAGAAGGGCTCTTTGGAAGGGAGGGCTGCTTAGTTGGCCAAGACAACCAACCTCGCCTTGTTACAACCCTTTTCCACAGGGAATCTCCAAGCAGGTATCTAGCTCAGTTTTGCTTCAGGATTTCCCTGCAAGGTAAATCAGATCTATGCTTTCTGTTTGGTTGCAATTGTACACAGAGCAGCATGACAAACAGGGAAAAGAAATGACTGCGCTTCTGCTCCAGGAGAAATGTTGAGCTTTGCCCTCCACTTCACCTAACCTGCAGCAATACCCAAAGAAACACGCCAAGGCAGGAGGACAGCTGATGCTACTAAATGCATAAATAATGTCAATCTCTGATCTTAACTTTTCTTCATCCCTACAATGACCTGGACACCTGATTTCCACCCCCTCTCCCTTCACATCATGATTTACAAACCCACATGGCCATTTGGCCATGTAGGAAGTCTCCAAACAAACTCCACAAGCTAAATTTTTCAAATTCCTTCCTGAAGGAGGAGAAAAGAAATAGAGCCCATAAAGCACTTCCAGGAAAGAATTTGCAGATAACAGTGGAGGTTAGATGTGGGGTTAGATTGCACCCTGGAACAGCAGGCAGTCACGAGAAGAACTGTTGGGCTGGATGGCCCATGGTCCTAATGGATCATCTCCCAGGCAAGGCAACTCCCATGGGATGTAAGGGCCACCTCTGCCACAGCCAAAATCAGCCTACAGGCCTATCAGGTGCCTTCAAACGCGCCGGCCCATAGACTCCTGCCGGAGTTATCTACTGAAGGCAACTTCCAACCTACTTGCAAGTCTGACGAGCCTCATCCTCGCAAGGCCGGGCACAGAGGGAACCCAGGCTCCCTCCCTCGGAGCCAAGCTCCGGGCACCAGCAGCAGCCAGTTCCCAAGCCGGGCAAGGAAGGGAGCGGGGGAACAGGCGGGGGAACAGGCGGGGGAACAGGGTGACTGGAGGCCTCCAGGAGAGGCCGTTTGCCTAAACCCGGGCGCCGGCCTCTCCAGGGACTCGCACCCACTGAGCCGGGCAGAGCGGTGGCCCCGTCCGTCTCCCTCGTGGCGCTGTGGGGCCCTCCCTGCCTCACGGGAAGGGGGCAGCCCACCCTGCAAACCAGACCAGGACACCACGGGGTCCCGGACAGACAGACAGACGGAGGCCGGAGCCTCTCGGGCTCCCTCAGCACCCATGGCAGCGGAAGGCGCCAGCTCTGCCGCGCGCTGGGTCATTTACGGC
The DNA here is from genome assembly GCA_032273925.1 of Rhynchotus rufescens. Lineage (NCBI taxonomy): Eukaryota > Metazoa > Chordata > Aves > Tinamiformes > Tinamidae > Rhynchotus > Rhynchotus rufescens. The sequence continues at coordinate 10,165 of JAVCKT010022432.1, forward strand.
AGCATTCGGAGCCGAGGCACCTCCTGATCAGGCAGGACCTTCTCTTCAGGCGCTACAGGAGCACCCGGCCCCGCGACTCTCCATCTCAGCCCTTGTCAGAGGGTCCCCCAAGTTCCTCGGCGCGCACGCACAGCAGCTGGAGTCACGTTTCAAATGAGAGCTTTGCAGCTCGCCCTCCAGCTGGGAATTAGATCCATATGCCTCTCCTTTCATTGACAAAAATAGCATTATTCATAAAACGCTCAACATACGGCCGCGTACCCAAGTTCTGTGGTATGACAGACCGAAGAATCCATTTTAAAACAGTTTATTCGCCACATTCCTTTAAAGACAGATTCTCACTTGGATTCACAGTAAGGGGATATGTGAAAAGCAGCCTCTCCCAAGGTCGCTTATATGGTACACGAGGTGTGCTAAGCACGGCTTAAATCAGCACACACATTTCCAGGGCATCAAGGCTGAAAATACACAGTGGTTTTCATTAAATAGCTCAAGTTGGAAAGTCCATTTTAAAAGCAATACTTAAAGTTATGTTAGGCTCATTAAGCAAAGAAAGTCCTTTTTTTCCCCTTTCTTTCCACCCCCATCACTCCTGCAGAAGATTAGAGCTCTAAGAAACTTGAAAGACGGAGTGGTAGGTACAAGAAACAGCTGGAATGTATCTGGTTCTTAAAACACAATAAAAACCAAGTGTTTTCCAAGGCTCAGCAAGGTCACGGTCTAATATAATACACCCAAGTGCTTGTAAAGAACTTAAAACACTGAGAGGGGGGAGAAAAAGTGTGTTTGACACAGAGAAGGTGTCAGAAGGCAGTTCAGAGTAAGGCAGGGGGTGAAGTTGGAAGTCATCAGCACCTCTCCTCCAAACTATGGGAAGACACATACACAAGCTAACCAAAAAAGAAAGGATCAGGTCATAGCTCTAAAGGAAAGACAAGGAAAGAGCAACTCCATGACTGACTCTAGATGGTAACCTCAACAGAGAGCATGAAAAAATAAGAATCCACTTGGATTATTTGCACAGATCCTCTTTGGCAGCACCGCCTTTCCCCAGCACAAGGACATTCTCAGCAAGTTAATTATTTCTTTTACAGTGCCTGCAGATGCTAATTTCAATGCACAACTTGGAAAATAACGCTGCAGACTCCAAAGACGGCAGCCACCTGCAAGGGGAGCAGCAGCGTTGGGACCTCAGCTAAAGGTCCAGCTCATACACATGGCCCAGTGGGGAAAGACGGGCTTGAAGGAATCTTAAGATGTAATGAACACAAAAAGAGGAAACCAAAAACAGGTGGAAAAAAAAGCAATTTCGCAGAAATGAGTAAATGGATTGCATTCTCAAAAATAATCCATTTCTTCTCAAAAAAGTCCCATTTCTCCCTTGCCCATCCCTCAAATACATGACTGATAACTTGTCTTCCTTTCAATCTTTGGAAAGGCAAGAGAGGAAAATGTTTAACCAAGTTAAAAATAACATATAGACACACACACACACACACACACACACATATATATATATATATATATGACTCTTCCACTTTCCCAAAGTTATTGCTGCTATACGGCAGCTTGACAAAGCACTCTCAGTCTGCAGCCAGTGCGAACATTAACTCCAGGATTTACATTCCCATAGTATTTACTTAACGCGACGCACACTCCTGCATCCATTCGTGTTTATGTATTAATTGGACCCACTTACTGTAGGCCAGGGCTCGGTGCCAGGCAGCTACACACAATAAATGAAATATTGATGCATCTGCTTAACGGGGGCTTACGCGCGTCCCTCGCGCAGACGCCGAGGAGGCAGCCAAGGCTCTGGCGGCAGCGCTGCAGGAAGCTCTCCAGGATCCGGCCCACCCAGGTTTTATGGCTTCACAGAATCACTCGCTGTTAGACACGGTTTAGGCAACGCAATATACGGAGCTTTGGCCTCCTCGCTTAAAGGAGGGTTTTCCTTTCGCAAACACCCAGGGCACGGGCTGTCTGGCTGCGCCGTGCCCGCATCCAAGGAAAATTGTTCGTCATGCCGAGTGCCACTGGAAGCAGGATGCGCAGGATGAGCCTGGGGCAGCTCCCACGTCCACAGCGAGCTCTGCCGTGTGCAAGCCGGGCAGCACGAGCAGCGCTCGGGCTGGGAGCAAGCACAGCTCCAAGTCACTGAGGCTGGAGCCTCACGCACCCAAAACATTTCTGCTGGGCCTCTCGCTGCATTTTCAGAAGCCATAAAAATATACAGTAGAAAGGCAGGCTTAGAGCTATGGCAGCAGACAGGAACATGTGGTGACCACATGTCAGAGGCCTCGCGCTGGCCTCAGCGGCTGCGCTGCCTGCACAGACCAAGAGACTCCAGCGAGCAGCCCCCGCTCAAGTCCTACCTTCACCTGGCACCTTGGGCTCGGACACCCTGCAAATTTGCTCCCCGAGTTTCGCACAGACAGGGACTTGAGGGTTTTGTTTTGTTTTTTTTTCTCTCCAGGGAAAACCTTTGCCAACATCCCCTACGCACCAGGCACTTTTATACCACCAGGGAAGATGGGCGCCCAAGGAAGCCACCAAGAGGTGCCCCCTCACGGCCGGCCGCTTCTTTGGGAGACAGCGGGGGAATAAACACCTCTAGCAGCACTACTCGCCCCCGGGCCCTCCAACTAAACATTTACAGACATCCCGGCTCCGGTTTCCAGCTGCCTCCGCAAGCAGTTGGAGCTGGCGCCGTTCACCTGCAGAGGGGGGTTGCTGCAAGGCACACGCACGCCCGCTTCCCCGCTGCTCCCCGTCCCGCCGGGGGGTTTTGGGGAGCAGCGGGACCTCACCCTGCCCGCAGGGACTCCCCGCTGGGGCCACGGGTCCTTTCACAGCATCAGGAAGGGCTTTCTGGAGCTGTAACACGGAGCGCAGCCGAGGCCTGCCCGAAACGCAGCTCTCTCCAGCTCTGGCCAGCGCTGCCCCACGCCACAGACCCTTTCGAAGTGGGGCGACTGGGGCACCTCCTTGTGCTCTGGGCCCACAGCGCGCGCCCAGGCGAGGCGCCGGGACAGGGCGGGCTGTGTGGGATCTCCCTCGGCGTCAGCTCCCTCCGGTGCCGCTCCGCACCCCAGGAAGCGGCAGTGGATACGGGCAGGTGCCCGCAGGGACCCCCGCCAGGCCGCGGGGGCAAGGGCCACACGGGGACCGCGGGGAGTCCGGCTCGGGAAGCAGCGAGCGCTGCTCCTCCAAGAGCAACGGCTGCGTTGGAGAGAGACCTCGGCAGCAGCCACCCCCAACGGGACGGGAGCCTCCGTACCGGGACGCGCCACAACTCCCTCCTTTCCTCACTGAGCAGCACTTGCCAAAACACTTTTTTGTTATTAATTGGGGCGCTTCTTTCTGCCCAGCGCAAGGCCCACGGACAAGCGGCGCCGCTGCCACCTCAGCAGGAGAGTCCAGGGGCCACCAGCTCTATCCCGGATCCCAGCCCAGGGCTCCGCTCTCCCTTACCGGGATCTCCACTGAAAGCTTCAGCTATTTTCTGCCTCTCTCTTCTCATTTTTACCCACCCTCCAGGTACGACAAATGCCGCTACCGAGCCCATTACACCAAGCCCCTCAGTTTCTGCATCCGCGCCGAGGCGTCTTGAAGCTTTTTAACGCCAGACTCTAAAGCTCTGCGCTGAAACGGCGGAGCGTTGGCTGCCGCGGATTTCCTCGGCACAGGGAAGCACCCGCAGCTCACACAGGGATTTCTCCAGCCATTTGAAACACCCGTGCACCAGCTCGTGTTCGGACACCCTCGTCATCCCAGTCAGAGGGGCACAAACCCCGACCGAAACGCAGCAAACCCAGAGGGCTCCGCTGAACCGAGGGCAGAGCCCGAAGGAGCGAGTCCTCCAAACCGCCCGCGCACCACGAGCCACAGAACTTCAGCACAAGTCTCATCTAAAAAACATTTATTGCTCTAACACAACAATGCAAATAGCTGGTTTTATTTTTAATCCGCATTCAAAAAGTAGGGAAATGCAAGGTACTCTCGGAAATGCAAACCTCGTTGCCTACAGAAATATTTACGTTTTCCTTCAACATTACAGGCCACGGAACATCCTGTTTACCAATACCTCTGTTTTTCCAAGTTAATCTGTTTCAAACGCGGCGCTTACCCACAGGGTGAGCTGAAAACTGACTGCGGAGCGAGGCAGACGGGGGTCCCAGAGCGGGACCCGCGGCCCCTACCCGGGCCCGGGGCGGGCAGCGGCACCGGGGCACAGCTCTACAAAACGGGGGGCGTTTCTGCGACTGCTGACCCCGCTAACGCCTCCGGCGGGAGAGGCGTTGCTGGCAACGCGGGCGGCACCTCAGGCGAGCGGCTGCACGTGCAGCGCGAGCCTCAAGGCCTCGCGCCGTTAAAATGCCGGGAGCGCGCGGGGCAGCGCCCGCCGCGCCGCTCCAACGCCCGTGATCCCCCGCCTCCAAACGCCCGTTGCCCCAACGCCGGCATCCTCCTCAAAACGCCCGCCGCGTCGCCCCCACGCTAGCG
>JAVCKT010022432.1:15040-25763 GCA_032273925.1 Rhynchotus rufescens
ATACTCCAGTCCCTTAATCATCTGTTGTGTTATTGTAAGAACTTCAAGTCATAAGTCCATTATGGTATAAATAATGCAAAGTTACCGAAGAGACATTTAATTACACATTTTAACAGTTATTAATGAAGGTATAAAAAAACACAGTACCTTGACTGAACTGGACAGAATTCTAGAGAGAGCAGTATTTTATGTACCATTCAACCAGTGAAAAATCTGATTCTGTTAAAATATTGACATACAGCACACAAATATTTTTCTTCACATTCATAAACTGTTTACTCAATGGAAACACTCAACTACACATCTGCGAACAAGGAACTTAGTCAAGACTCATCTTACTCAGTACTGATTTAAAATAAAATAAAATAAAATAAAATTTGCTTAACTAATTCATACCATTAGATAGAAAATGTTATAATGAACTGAGTGAGAGCAATTCTATCAATATTATTTCCTTCTAATGCAATGCATAGAATTACATTTTTGGTGTTGAGGACTAGTTTGTAATTTGGGTGTCAAGCATCATGTTCTCATCAGGAAAGACTGTAATGGTTCATTTCAAGGGAGGAACCACATCATAAATTATCATAAATAAAAATAACACAAGTTTATTTGCTGACTTTTGTGTACCAGCACACCCACCCATCTATGCAAGCTGTGTATTTGTTTGTACTACATTTCTTTTGCTTGTACTGCAGCTGGGTTGACTGAGTAAAGAACAGAAAGTTCAGGAGTTTCATCTAACAAGTCCATGAGCAAGGTTTGTTCTATGCAAGGAAATATTGCTATTTCTTCTGCTGTTGCTGTCAGCATGTCAGCCTTACCAGTGGCAGTAATAATTAAAGCATGAGCATAAATAAAGCAGCATCTGATGGTATCGTAAAGATCATGTTTTATAGTACAACTCCAGCAGATCATCCAGCAGATCTCTTGGCCTTGGTACTGCCAATGAATATGAAAAGGTAGTGGCAGCAGTAGCAGCAATGTATTTGGAGGACAGAGCACACATGCTATAGATTGCTTTTGTACTCTATTGCCTCCATTGCCTTCTCATCATTTTAACTGTTCCTTTATGCCCAATTTCTTTTTGAAACAATATTACACATACAGTCTTTAAATAATTTTGCATTTTCCAAATAATCTGGGGGCCAAATTTTTGGAATATTTGGAATTATAGTCAATTCTTATCAACCTTTCAAGATCAGAACAAGCCTGTTTCTTTAGGTCAATGAGAGCAGATGTGAAACTAATATGATATTTCCCTTTTTCCTATCTTTGCTATTTTATAATCGCTAAAAAAAGACAAATTATCCAATTGTCTTTTCAGATGATTTTATTTGGGCTAAATATGCCACTAGAAGCTGAGTTTTGGTTAGAACAGAATGCTGTTTTCTCCCATGTTGACTGATTCCTGAGCAAAATGTGAAAAGATTTAACCGTCTCTTCCTGATCCTGTTAATGCCATATCTATCATTTTTAATTGTCCTTAGCTCACAATCTCCCAGACTTTTTTCAGTTTACAATGGTTTTAGTCAAGCCGGTTTCAATTAAGTTTCATAGGAAGATCTGAGTTGATATGTCATCAAATATTTTACTGAGCCTCAAAAACATACAGTATTTAGTCTTAATCTCATCTTTAGTCTCATCTGGACCTTTCAGACCCATTTCCTGGCTGGTTTTCTGAGATAAGATCTTTCTATTACTCCTTTACTTACAACCTAGTTGCCTTGATATGTTTCTTCAGGGTTGGGCGGGCAGGATGAGGCATTTTATTGGTACTGACTCCCTGTGGAAAAATTTTCGTTTTTCTGCACTGCATAGCAAAGTGGTCCTCTTCGGTGTCTGCTATGCAGACTCCCAGGGACTGTGCAGCAGGAGACCATGTGCTTGGTCTGAACCACAACCCCGCCCAGCAAAGAGCTGCCAACTTATTTTGTTCTGAAAAGCAATAGAGATATCCTCATGTTGCAGAGTCTGAGTTAAGAGATTCTCTTGAACTTACACACATTTAGCACAGGTTTTGTTACCCTACTGATTTGGTTAATCTGCAGCTCAAGGATTCAGTCTGAAAGGAAGTATGGATTTGACTGTATATAACCAGAGAGCTAAAATTTCTCATTTATTTGTCTAATTTTTAAAAAGATATCTCAGATTCCAAATCTTGAAATAACAAATATTTACTAAAAGTGAGATATCTGTATTTTACAGATTTGTGTATCTTACACAATTTATGTACTTCCATCATCAAGATGTTTCTAACATATTGCACACCATATGTTTCCTTAGCACCATAGCCATCTTTAGAGAGTATCATCTTCCCACAAATTCCAGTATTATTAGAATATGATGTAGGATTTTCGTTAGATAAAAGAAAGGTTTGTGTAATAGCTAGAATCTAATAACAAGAAGAATAAGAAGAATAATTGATAGCATTGATAGAATCTATATATGTACAAAAACGCTTTTTTGAATTTACTTTTTCACTTATGAGTAACTGAAAGTAATTGAAAGCTCTGTAGAGAGGGACCTGGGAGTCCTGGTTGACACCATGAGGCAGCAGTGTGCCCTCGTGGCCAAGAAGGCCAATGGGATCCTGGCTGCATCAGGAGGCTGTTGCCAGCAGGTCAAGGGAGGGGATCCTGCCCCTCTCCTCAGCTCTGGTGAGGCCCCCCCTGGAGCATTGGGGGCAGTTCTGGGCTCCCCAGGACAAGAGGGACATGGAGCTTCTCGAGAGGGTCCAGCGGAGAGCAACAGAGATGATTAAGGGACTGGAGTATCTCTCGTATGAGGAAAGACTAAGCAAGCTGGGCCAGTTTAGCCTAGAGAAGAGAACACTGAGAGGCGATCTGATCCATATGTACAAGTACCTGAGGGGAGAATGTAGGGAGGATGGTTTCAAACCATGGGTGGGTGGCCAGTGATAGGATAAGGGGTAATGGGTATAAGTTCTTTCCTGTGAGAGTGACAGAGCAGTGGAACAGGCTGCCCAGGGAGGCTCTGGAGTCTCCTTTTCTGGAGGTCTTCAAATCCCACCTGGATGCCGCCCTGTGCCCCGTGCTCTGGGTGTTCCTGCTGGAGCAGGGGGGCTGGAGTAGACAATCTGGAGAGATCACTTCCAATCTCAACCATTCTGTGATTCTGTGACAAAAAGAAAACCCAGAAGATTAAGGTAACAGGAAAGCTAGTGAAAGCTGAAAGGCATTTTTTCATGGAAAAGAATCCTTCTACTTGGTGGAGCTTTAATGGAACTAATACCTAGTCAGGAGGAGTAAGGTGTCTTACACCAGTCCCAAAAGAGTGTACAGGCTGAGTTCATAATTCAAAATTGAAATGCAGTTCAATTCATAGTTCAGTCACTCTTATTTTTTTTTAACATCTATAAAACTGACTTTTTTCCCAGCAGACTTTACTTAACAAATCTTTAAATATTTTCACTTTGCTAAATGTAACTTCCTGGATATAGCTATATCTGAACTTCATTTACATCAGGATCTGATCCTTACAGCTGTCTTTAATCCACAAAGAAAGAGATGCAGAGATCTCAATCAAAGTAAATGTTGCCTCTTTTAGATATTACCTTCCTCAGAAAGAGTTAATATTTCTCATCTGCTACTCCATGTATGAGTTCTCTGTATGAGTTCTCTTTTCTGTGTGAAAGTGAAATCCTTTGTAGAGATCATAGCAGGTCTTGTGAGACTAATATGAACAGAGGCTGTTTAAAGTTAGCTGCCATTTACTTTGCAATGCACCAGGACTTGCAGGAACCACTGCTTGCTGCCGAGTGTCACAGCGCTAAGAATGCACATTGCTGGCCACACTCAATGTTTGCACTACTGTGCTTCTATCAGCATCAATAGAGTCACTTCTGATTTACTGCTGAACCAATGAGACCAAATCAGCCCTTGTCTCTTTGATCATTGCAGTCGTATAAGCTGTCTGACATCTAAATATTTTCTAATCACAAATATAGAAGGAATGGTGAAGTCCCATGATGTTGGAAAGGCAATGTGAAGCCTTCCAGTCTTGCAAATGATTTTTTGAATTTTTGTTTCTATCAACACATGCTAAGGTGGTTGTTTTCATTATAAATGACAGCAGTTTTAATAAAAATAATAATAATAATAATAATAATAATAATAATAATAATATTGTTATACAGATCTCTCTGGAAATACATACATATATGCATTAGCTAATAATTGCCAGGCTGTGCTTGAAGAAAAGCTTATTCTAGGTGTACAAGAGGAGATTTCAGCTGGTTCACTTTTGATCTTCTGCAGCTACTACATAAGCTTTCTTGTTTAAATCATTATATAAGCAATTTGTGTCATGGTTCCGCTTTCCAGTCCCATTCTTCCTTGGAAAAGTTTTTTAGATTTGATTGTTAGTTCTCTCCTCCTTAATATAAATTTTCATTTCACATTTGAGAAGTCTGTTTGGCTGCTGCAACCATTCTCTTAATTCCAACACAATTTTTCAGTATGATTTTAATAATACAAAAGCTGGAGTCCTTCATGAGCATCCTTCATGAGCATCCTTCACAGCAAACCTGTTTGTTTCTTGATTTTTCTTCTATGTCTAACAGTGGGTGGAACACGTGCATGTCTCCTTTTGGAATAATACACATTCTGATTATCAGGCTACATGCCTCTGAAGATGTTCTTCAAGCGATGTTTATGGAAGACCATAAGGGCTTCATATGGTGACAACCAGCATCTGCTTGGTGGCTCTAAAAGAGTGAATAGCCAGCCTGGGAACTGTGGAGAAGAAACAGTCTGTAGCTACTACGTATTTTAGAAGGGGAGCTGAAAGAAAAAGGATGCTTTGCTCTCTCCTTTGCTAGTATCATTGCTGTATAAAGTAAGCAAGACTCAGAAAAAGGCTCGTATTTTTTGCCATCATGCCATATGTGTGTAGAAGGGTAGGGGGAGGTAAAATTCCTCAAATTACATGCATTACTACAATTCTTACAGTTGGATCTGCTGAGACATGGTGACAATGTTTTGAATTTTTGTTTCAGAGGATCAGAAAAAAAAAAGCATTAGAGCTTGAATCTAAACAACCAAACTCTCAAAGAATGGTATAATTTTGTAGGTCTGGATAAATCTGGTTCTCCTATAGTAGGAATTTTCACAGTACATATGGAGGAATTGTCTGTGCTTAGTATCTGTACAATAATCATCCACTGTCTAGACCTGCCTGTGCAAAAACAAAAATATGCACCAAACTCCTCTTTGTTTCTTTTTGTAAAAGATACTTGAAGTAGTTAGTAGGTTTAGGAACCATGGCTCCTGTATCCTGTGGAAATGTAAGCACTCCTTGAGTGGCTGGAGGTGATGCCTCTACAGGTTTTTTCTTCAGGTTTCTAGGGATCTGCACTCCCTCCAGTCTGCTTTCTGCCACCCGCACTGCTGACTTCTTCTATATATCTTTTCATGGAGCATATGGTAGATGGCATTACTTAGCTAACAGACGTATCTTTATGGTGCCTACAATTTGTACTTTGCATGCAGGGACTAGTAGTATATAAATGGAGGTTGGTAGCACTTGATAAGGTCATTATACTGGATATTTTTGTAATATGTGTCAGCACACTCCTGGACTAAGAGAACCCAGAGCCATATATCTGACAAAGACCACATTTTTTTATGTTGGGTATTGTAGACAGGCCGTTAAAGCTGCCTGATTTACTATCGTTTTACAGGCCCTCTGCTATGCTAGCATGATGGGTACCTTGGCAGTCTCTTTCATTAATATCCCATAATAGAGTATTTATGATACCACCATTGACTTGTGGAGATATATTTTACATCTCTGCATAGTAAGTTAAAAAGCTGGAGAGGCATGAGTTTAGTGTCAGGGAGTAATAAAAAGGGCTGGCTACAATTACAACTGTGTGTTCACTGACACTACTCATGAGAAGCATAGTCCCTTCCTGAGTTGGGATGGGGTACAGTTTTAAAACTCAGGGCAAATAAAAACAAAACTGCAAGTTTTCCTTGGACAGCTGAAGGCACAATAAATATTGTGTTGATGATGAGTATTAGAGATGGGCAAGCAGACACTGAAAGACATACTGGGTGATATAATCCCCTCAAAATAGCATTTTGCCTTCTTCTGAATCCCAGATTTGGGCAACTCGGTTGGTCCCAGCAGAATCATTCCTCTTTTATACAAATAAATGTGAAAGCAATGAGATCAACCAGCTGCAAGTTCCAAAAAGTCCTCTTTCTGTGTTTTTAAATACAAAAGCAAATCAAATGCTCTGATCAAAAGCTGTGCTCTTTCTGAGTGTGCTGAGATAGCTGTTTCAGTCCTTTTTTGAAAAAAGAATGTAGAAGTTTTTTAACATTATGAAAATGTTACTGGGCAGCCCATTTTTGCTCCACTGTATGTCTGAAATATTTGAAGTGGATGCAGACTATGCTGTGGTATAATGGCTTTTGTCCTCATGTACTCTGATAATTGCTATGTGAGTTGTGATTCAGAATATCAGAGTTGGTTTTTTTGTTTGTTTGTTTTTATTTTTCAAATACACCAAAGGATACAAAGAAAGTAGTCTGAGGTACCCCATCATATTACTTCTATTCTTAAAGATAACTACATGAATAGAAGGCATTTATGGACTATAGTCCTTTTAGCACAAAGGGATGGAAAATGCAAGCCACTCAGAATGATTTCATTTGCCAAGTATTCTCCACAGATGCAAACTGACAAAAAATTAGTCCTTTACTCATTCCTCATTCTCTATTGCGTACTGTTATTTACATTTGTGCAGTGACTTACAGCTTACAGTCATCCAGGCAAAAAAAAAAAAAAATACAAATCCAATTGCAGACATTCACCAAGGCCACTGGGAACTGCACCAGAAGTTCCTGCTATTCTGGGGATAAACCTAAACTCACCAAGTGAGCACAATCTGGCTTTGAGAGAAGAGATGAGCAGCACAATGTGTTGTCCTCTGTCTTTCAGGTGTTTGTCACACTGGTGAGCTGAATCAAACTCTGGAGAGACCTGTTTCCCTTGATCATAGAGATGATAGAGCTTAGAAAACAGAACACCTAACATTTAGGTTACTAGTACTGTGCATCCTAACTGTCCCATACAGAATTTTCCCTGTAAAATTTATTCAACATAATATAATTCAACCTCCTATATGGAAAGGAACCTTGTATGAAAAGTGCGGTGATGTCTAGCAAGTTGCCATTAGCAAAATAAATCCAAATCTAATTATGTCAGAAATGAACACAGATTTTAATTTCCTAAAAGAACAGGTTAAAAATCAAACTAGACATTAGAAGGATTTCTCAGTTTACAAAAATCAGTTTGTTGGTGATGGCAGAGTAGTAACTAAGAATAGCAGGATGAAAGAAAACAAATTGGAAAGTCCACAGATCGGCTTAACGTGGTGGGGGAAGAATGAAAAGTTAAATGATTTTAAAGATTTTATTCCACCCTACAGCCATTACCTAATATCAACCCCTTCCCCACATTCACTCAGACTAGGAACTTCCATCCATTCTCTTCTCTGAGACAGAACAGAGCTGGATTCAGACATTTATTTGGTAGAAAAAATACAAAATATCTATACATCATGTTGCAGGCAACACAAATCCATATGCTACTTTTTCCTTACTTCTTTGAAAGGTTTTCTTTTTTTTTTTTTTTTTGAAATATAGAATTAATCTGGATTCCTAAGTGTATTTAAAATGCAGCCCTGTATAGCCTTTATTCTGACAAAACATGTTTACATTTGGGAAATCAGCAAAGTTTTTTAAAACAATGAGATTTTCTGTATTTGTGGCTGAAGGCTGATCTTTTCTTGCATGAAGTCTAGATAAACTATTTCCCTTGGTTTATAGTACAGTTGGTGTAGGAATAAATCATTCTTTCAAAAGTGTGTTTTCTCTATTACTATTATATTCTAGCCAGTACCTTATAAAATTTTTGGTAAAAGGTGTACATCTTTGTGAAGTATGCTTCTAAGATTTCTACTTTTTATGCAGCATCTTGCTTTATAACTGAATTCCCCTCTGTTGTCCATTATGTAGCATAAAATATCCTTCTTTCCTCTGAGATTAGTGATGAAAATGGGTGTTACATCTATTTACTGCCAAATTAATCTAATCTCTTCACCACTTTCTTAGATTAGTTGCAGAGCAATTGGAGACCTGCTTAAAGTCAGCTTTGGCTGTTGGCTAGTTTTGGCCAGATGGTCTACAACTTTGTTTTTTGACGTTTCAAGGTATATTAATATATGCTTGGATGTTTTTAAGGCAGTATTAGTAAACCTTATATTCTGAGTCGAAAACAACTTTGTATGAGAAGGGCCAGATATAAGTAATTTAAGATATCTATTGGAATAAGCTGTCTAAACTGAAGAAATAAATGAAGAATATTGAGCCAGTAGAGTGACAACAAGAAGAATTTTGTGTCGTTTAGGTGGACTAGAGTTGAGCAATCACCTTAAGATATTTAATTCTTAGAGAAAAAAAATATAGTAAATAAAATCTTCATAAAATAATTGTAACCAAACCACCACGTTTACTGCCATCTAGTAAGCTGTAAAATTTGGTACTCCAAATTTTTGGTACTCCCTTGGGGGAGGACAGACTTTACAGTCTTGCAGTCATCAGAGGTTGATGTCTGATCAAACCTACAAAGTCAGCTCAAGAAAAATACACTCAAAGGTAATGATAAGTGTCACCAAAACTATTCTAGCTTAGCTTCTAGAGAGATAAGCATATATGATGTATGTTGATTGATTCCCTTTTTCTTGAACCAACTAGTCAATCTCAGCCAAATTGGTCAAACATCAAATAGATGCTCAGATTTAGTATTTTGTCAGAGCCAGGTCTGGATTAGTGTTTTCTATCTATTTTTACAGAGAAAACACCTTCAACTGCACTGCAAAGCAGGAGGCTTCTCAGATTGCTGGGCACATTTGAGCTCACACCTGACCATGTTCCTTTGGAAACTTTGCCATTTCTTTCTCTGACGGGTTAGATGGAAGCAAAGAGCCAAACCCACCAGGCCTATTAGCTTGGGGAATCCAGGGCAGGGAGGGGAGCATCCAGGCTCAAGAACTGCTGAATTCCTGGCTTTGGAAGTTGTATATTTGGAAATTGTATATGTCTCTGTGGATCTGCAAAGTATATTGTTTTATAGACATCCAAATGTATGGGCTAAAACAGTTGCCTTTTTAATAATAGCTAAATAAGAGCACTGATGCAAATGTAGCCACATACCTGATTTTGAAACCTTGCTTCACTCCAGCAACTATTATTCAATATTAACACAGATTTTGAACAAGGTGAATGGGTCTGAAATCCATGTGACTGAGAATGTGCTTGGATCTAGAAAAAGACCTGAAAATTTTCTTTTCTTTTTGACCTAAAAGAGATTCACTTTCCTGTAAAGAAATAGTTATTTTTATGAGGGTGTAGTTGGATTTACATAATCTTTTAGTGATATAAAGTGACTGGATCACACTTCAAACAACAGTTCAAAATGGGCATTTCTTTTAGAAGCATTTGGTCTTCAAACTTATTCTCAGCTTGCCATTGAAATACTGCTATTTTTGCATTTGCTTTTCCAAATTACCAGTGACTCTCCCCAGTGCCTAGTTATACAATATTCACAGTGGTGAGAGTAATAGGACTTGAATCTGCTACACTCAGGTTTCAATGTAGACAGAAAAGTATCTCTGTAAGGTGTATTTTGGTCAGGTATCTCATCATCACGTCTCAGGAGAGCGATTTTGCTCTCAAGAGAATACCTGAAAGAGGGTTTCATTTAACTTTGGAGGGAAACACAGTGCTCAGGTTCAGGCATTATTACTCTACTCCAGCAGAATACAATCTGTAAGTGAGGAGACTTGGCATTGCCCTATATCATAGGGGTTTTTTTTAATGGTTCTATTTCTCAGTGAAATACTTGGTCTTTAAACAAGTTAATTAAATACCTAATCATTAATGATATAATTTTATAGCAATGTATATTTTAGGCATAATGCAGGAATTAACTAAAATTAAATAATATGGGACATATTCCAAGGCTGCCAACTGTAACAGATGCCAAGTTTTACTTAAAGAGGTAAGGAGAGTGCTGTAGCTTGAAAATAATGCTACACTAATACAGCATACAGTATTAAGGCTGTATATTTTAAGAACTACACACTAATACAATACACTATAAAGACAAATTTTAGGCCAATCCGTGTGATTGCATTTCTTTTTTATTCCTTGTGGTGTACTAAATATTAAGTCTTCAATAGATGTAATGATGATACTGTATTTTACACTTACATGCCAGAAAAGAAACAAAAACTAGCTTTGTAGTACACTTAATATATGCATCTATAGTTGTAATAATGCTAAGTCACACTGAATGCAGAAGACACCTGCTTAATGCTATTCTTATCAGAGCTCCATTTGTAATTGTTAATAGTACTGTTTATATAGAACAAATTCTTTTACAAAGTTTTATGCCAATACCTTCCTCATTTAATGATGTATCTATTGAGATGTTGTTACTTTAAAAAACGCCGGAATAATTTCATATACTGTTTAACTAACTAATGAAGGGTTATGGAATTTGATTGGAAACATGGTTTGAATGAATGTGGTTCCAAAAATAAACATAATTAGAAAAGCTTCACATATAGATATCAGTACCTAATTACAGCCTAGTATTTTCTTTGTAATATTTTATGTATTACATT
>JAVCKT010022434.1:9067-21817 GCA_032273925.1 Rhynchotus rufescens
AGAAGGGGAGAAAGGAAGTGGGAATTCCTTCCTGGCCAGTATAAATATGGTATAAAACAAATGATCAACAAACAGAAATCACTTACTCCTCTGGGAGTGAGTGAAATGAAAAGCTTTCACTTGTAAATCCTGAATTGTCTTTTCCCTGAATGAGAAAAGCTTCTCCTAGTAACACTGCAGTCTCTTCCATTCCTTATCTATTTGCAATGCCATTCCAGGATGCTGCTTCTCATAAGCATAGAAACTTTCTGAAAGGCAGTCTCCAACACTACAACTGCAAAAGTGTGCAGCAGTGCAGTTTATGGAGAGGGTAACACCTGTAGAAAATCATACTGATTTTCCAGTATGTGAAAACCAGATGACCTAGGTAAGTAAAAAGCCCACAGCTCTCCTCCTGATATTCTGCACCTTCACCTTGCCTTTGTGACATTCATCCTCAGAGCACTGGGAAAGCTCATGGGAAGGGAACTGCACTGGGAACATGAAAACTGTGATTGAAATTACTATGGCCTTTTGCACCTGGATGAATTTCAACTCCTGTCTTGGAGGCTCAGGTTCAGAAAACAGTCCAGGCATTACTCAGTTCAGCTACAGTACACACTTGGGAGATACATAAGTAAGGCTGCTTTACATTTTACACTCTGAGCAGTTATGAAGCCACCCAAGGTGATGTGCACAAGTGTTTGAGAGCCAGCATTATGTTTCTCTCACAATTACACATTTTTTTTTCTCCCAGAAACCTTCTATGAGAAGGCTTCTATGAGAAGGTTTCTTCTTCACCTTCTTTGCTTCTACGGATTTTATTTTTTTGCCTCTACCCAGTCCAGTGATTTATCTGAGTTGTAAATACTTTAATACAAAAAGAGTGGTATTGTAAAAGAGCCTCTGCTATCACTGTCTTTTGGTGGTAACAACAATTTGACTAATAAAACTTAAATGAAATACAGATATAGAGCTGCTGTGATAGCAAACATGGGGATAATGTAAGTGCTGTCATTCAAAAATTTATCATTGCAGGAGTAA
The DNA here is from genome assembly GCA_032273925.1 of Rhynchotus rufescens. Lineage (NCBI taxonomy): Eukaryota > Metazoa > Chordata > Aves > Tinamiformes > Tinamidae > Rhynchotus > Rhynchotus rufescens. The sequence goes on from JAVCKT010022434.1 coordinate 10,091, forward strand.
AAGCAGGATGAGTATGCTAGGGACATTCTCATCACATTTCAAGTCACAAAGGCATTTTTTGAAGCTTTTCTCAATGGCTGAACCATATAATAATAAGTACAGCTAGAGTGCACAAACAGAGCAAACCATGCAGAACAGATACTCTATCTCAAAATGCAGGATGAAATCAAGAATTTAACTTCATGTGTATTATTTTAACAAGACTAGGAAAAAGCACATCTTGGCTGGAGTCTATCTACAGGATCTTTAAGGACTCCAAGTCTAGAAGATAGTATCTCAGAAAGAAGTGTGTAACATTACTTTTGCTGTAAGCAAAGACTGAATATGAACTAAATAATATTTTGGGCAGCCAATGGATGACAGTATTTGTCCGTAAGTCTGCAGAAGGCCTGAGAATTACTAGGTAATATTCCCCAGTCACAGAGTATGTATTCTCCTGGACATACAAAGAGGAGAGTCATGGATATTTTCAAATGCCGTACTAGACATGTAATAGTGAGAGATTGCAAGAAAGCATGGAGAAGAATGGTGAGAAGTCTGACCAGTTACTCATTTGTAGCACCTGCCCATAGTACAAGTAATTTTTATGTTTAGGATTGTTTATAACTGCAAGTTCATTAGCCTGGAATGAAGTCCTGTAATTCCAAGCAGCTCCATTATGGGCCTGTCAAAATGCAAACTCACTGATGATCTCTACCTAAGTTACAGGAACAAAAAAAACACAAAGAATTTAGAGGCCCATTCTGCTTATTTTAACTGCTATAGAACTTGCTTTGCAGAATATAAAATGACTTCTATAACTGAAGCACGGTGAATGTCTCTCTAGATTTTGATCCATTCATTCTGATGCACTTGTTTAAAGAGATACATCTTTTTCTTGGGGAGAAACAACAACCTGATCTTTCACACTCTCCAGATCACAAAGTAATAAATGAGAATAAAGCCTGATTTTGCAATTTGATGAGAGCCTTGGAAGTAGGCTGCTCTTCCTCTCTCTGACAGGACTCCATACTCAATATGGGCAAGGTAGATAGAGACAATGTCCTTGGAAGTGATTTGCACCTTTTGTGACTGAGGAAAAAAAAAAAAAAAGAATATTTTTATTATTTTCACAAGGATGATTTGGAAAGCATTTTCTCATGAGATGTAAGGACCCACAAAGCCAGACTCTTCAAGCACTTGCCATTCTTACAATGAAGGATGTTTTGTAATTCACCAGTACCCCAACAAAAATAGCAATTTTCTTAGTCATTTCCAGATTAAATTTCCCTTGCAGTTTCTTGAGTGCGGTAGAAGTCTCAGGGTAGATGTGCATTTGACATTTATCTATTCTGTTGTGTTGTCTTAGAGGATACTGTGGTAACATATTACCTTGCTTCAGCTAAAAAAAAAAAAAAGCATAGATATGGGAAAGTCATCTAGTCTCTCACTAACAGTGCAAACTTGCCCTCTGCAGAATGTTCCCTAGTGCTTTGTCCAGTCTATTTTTAAATGGTTTAAGTGATGAGAATTTCTGCAGAGGAGAGTTCACAAGCAGACATCTTTTGCCTAATGAAGCTTAAAAAGATCAAGAATAATAAGAATAATTTTTTTATTAATGATTCCATTTTTCACCCACCAAGTGGTAAAGGTGCTACAAAGTAAATATAAAACAACTTCTTGTCCCAGCTAAATTCAACAACAGTACAAAGAGAACAGTAAGCAAAAAACAACAATAAAATAAAAGACAGGGGAGGATAAGAGCCCTAGCAGATGTGTTGTTCAGGAAGAAATGGGTCTTACAATAAGGATTTTTGCAGCAAACCTCACAGCAGAATCCATAACCGCTTAGACTCTAGGGCCAAATCCAAGAAAGCTTTTATAGAGCTTAATATCTATTGCTTAACAGAAGATAAAAGGGCCTTCAAGCACTCTCAGTATCTCACAAATCCAGAGCTACGCTGGGAGAAATAAGTAAATAAATAAATATCACCTTCCTGTGTGAGCTATTGAGGTAACAGAAAAAAATTGAACGTTATTTTGATTTGTTTATTTGAATCAAACTCATAGAGTCACTCCCAGAATTATAATCATATTGGAAATAATTCTTCTGTATTTGCTAAACCTTGCCTTGAGCAGTAGCTGCTGTAATCAGAATGGTAATATTAAATGCAAAGGAAGAAACAAAAAGCTTTGCTATCAGTGCAAAGAAAAAGTATTTAGGAAAAAAGCATCAAGCAAAAGCCAAGTTAAGTGCCTGTCTTTTCCATCCTTGTTTATCAATGCTAATATCCTACTGGTTGCTACTTGCACCAGAAAACTGTTGCAACTTCTGTAGGGGGGAAAAAAAGTGTTATATTTCTTTTTGACAGAACCATTAAGGAACTCTGTAATGTTTCAATCTGTGGTCAATGTTCTGTTTTCCTTGGCTCGCTAAGCCCTCAGCCTCAGCTGGCATTTCCTAAATTAACAGCACATTCACTCCCCACATTAAGACAATCAGACAAATGGTTCGGCCTAAACTAAGCAGTTTGACACTCATGTGCTTCAGCAAAGCTGAACAGCATCTCATGACGCTTACATGATTGGATGATATCATAATCATATGATAAAAAGCCATTAGGCCGAGACCAAAAACTAAAACATAGGTCATTATGTTAGATGTAAAAAAGTGTACCCGTTTAATAGAATTAAGGAAACAAAAAAGACTTCTGACACCAGGGAACATCTGGCTAATATTTACATCTCCTGTTTAATTTGGATGCTTCAGTTTAGTTTTCAAGATGGCAGTGTATAGAAACAAATTAAGCCAATCACTCTATCCGCAGTTTAGAAAAGAAAGATTTGTTTATAGTTTCTCATATTAATACCTCATCCACTTGGCCAAAATGCCTCATGAAAAATATACCTCAAACACACAATTCCCCTTTAGTAACAAAGCTGTAATTCAGCATAATTCTTTGTTGATGGGATGAAAAAAAGGAGTCGTGTAAACTTGGAGTATTGAGATGAAGCGATAAAGTTGGGCTATAGGAAATGAAAAAGTCTTCAGTGCTGTAGGGTTAAATTGAAGCCCATTAAGAAAGACAACAGAATTAGCATTTCGGGCCCCATTCTATTTTCTTTTAAATTGATGGGAATTTGTCACTGACACCACACTCACAGACTTTTTCAGTGTTAAAAAATGTGAACTGGCTGCAAGCTTGCTGGATAATAACCTCTATGCCTGGTAGTTTGCAAGTTTAATTCTGCAAAGATTTTGATACAATGCTGATTTCCAATAGCACTGAAATATATGAAGCAATTCAGTGATGCATACATAGAACTTCATAAAATATTATCTATGGCAGGAGAACAGACCAAGGACTGTGTTCTTATGTCATAGGCAATTAAGTAAGCTCCAGAATATTCAGGTTAATAAACAGAGACACTGATTTCAAAATCCTATAGAGAATTCAAAGCCTGAAGTCAAAACTTTTAGCTAAGAACCTAGAGGGACAAATGGAGTAATCTTTACATCAGGCTTCCCTATTTTTGAATATACAAAGGACCTACTTGGCCAAAATTTATTTTGTATTACCAAGGACTATTGACAGATATAAAAAATGGTTCAGTGCCAATGAATTACAGTAACCAAAATGCAGATTTAGCTAAACAATCCCAGTTTTGCAGCCTGCTGCTTCTAGACATAGAGGAAAAGACTATGCAAGCTTGCTACTTCTTTCTAAAACTGCCTTGACAGATTGCCTTGACAAAAGCACAATGTAGATACACCAAAACTAGAACTAAATTAGTCAGTTTTATTCTAGTAACAATTCACCTGTGACTGCACAGAGTACTGAGATAGAAGCAATGCCAGTATTATCCTCATAGCAGATCTGTAGCTCAGCAGAGGACAGCAGAATACCCAACCTCAGGTTTATATTACCTAGCTCTGGGTCTGAACCCTCACAACAACAAGAAAAACTGAAGGGAGTCCTGCAAGTTTGTGACCTCTGGAAGTGGCTTCTTTTACAGTGCACAAAATGAGGGATCCCTGTATAGGAAGAAGGGTCTGAGTTTATGTCTCTCCTGCACAGATCCTAACAGTAACCCAAATCAGATACCTGCCACCTGCACTGCTGCTGCCACCATCCCAGTTAATGCCCAGTGCACTGGAGGCTACAGCAGAGGGGGAGTGGTGGTGGGGAGTGGTGGTAGCAGTAGCCACACCACCATATCAGGATATTCCCTCCAGGGACCATTTCCCAAACACAGTACAGCCAGGACTGCATATTTGGCTCCCTCCATCTTCTGCAGTTCTCCAACACCGCTCCCTTACCTTCCTGGCACACCTCTGAGCACGCTGCACCTCATACACTCAACCCATGCTATAAAAACACCAGTCTGTAGCCCTCAGCTATTTCAGATACTTTAAACTGCATAAACAAGAGTGACATGATAATTATGTCTCTGGGCCACAGAGACACCCTCCAGCCCAGCAGAAACCAAGGGTCATTCCCTATGGATTGTGGGTGCAGGCTCCAGCAATGTACACTGGTAATTAAACATGCCCAGGACACGTCTCCGGCTGTGAGACCAGTTGGCAGGGACGAGCTCCCCTGTCACATCGGTCTAAGGAGGGGAACTGGGCCAGCATAATGCTAGCAATGGTCTTGGGGTCATGCAGACTTCCAAACTGGCTCTAGTCCAGTGCTTGGACATTGCTCATGGGCACTGCCCAGAGCCAAACACCAGTCTTGCAGCTTAGTAGGCAATTGACTTGTGTGTAATCAAACTGTCCAATTTACTAGTAATACAGCTTGCCATGGAGAACATTCCACTCAGGGGACAGCTGTGCCCGAGTCGGCGAGAGGCCAGAGGGTGGTTCGTGGTCCTCTTTGATTTAGAGGTATAAATATAGCCACTAACACAGTCCTGTGGTGACTATGGAGACACATAATCTCCTGAGCCCTGGTGTATTCCCTCAAGAAGGAGGAAAGACAAGAGCTCTGTGCCTTGTGGGTACATTGACAGGGTTCTCACACTCTAAAACCAAAGACTCTTTAAATTTATTTAAAAATGTGGGTCACTCATGTGCCACCCTCAGTCGTTTTGGGAGCAATCACCATATTTCTACCATGCTGAAGATGACAGGGTTGCACAACTAGGCCCAGTACACGATTAAAGGGATAAAGGAACAAGGAAATGAGGGCCACTGGGTCTCATGACCAAAAAAGTGTGGAGTGTCTGCACCTGTGTGGAAAAATCCTGCTTTCTTATTTAGTGGTGTGTGTGGGCACTAAAAATGCTTTTTCTTCAGTGAGATGTGAGGGAGAGGTACAATAATAGGCAAACATGCCACTTTACAGTCAGACCTGTAATTTCTCACACGTTAATTTATACTTGTTGCAGAGGTGGTACAGTGGAGTGCCAGATGAAGACAGTATACCAACTTATACTCATGAAGAACTTTCCCTTCTACCTCAACCACTGAAAATAAGCCTTTCCTGGGGTAAAATAGAAAACACTGTTCCCTGGAGTAGCCATTTCAGCAATGCCTTTTTAATTTGCAGTTTAAAATTCCTTGGGCTTCTCTTGCCTTTTGTCAGCTGGGGTGGCCAAAAGTACACTTTTACACAATTTTTTTTTTTTTTTTTTTTTTTTTTTTTTTTTTTTTTGCTGTTGTTGTTGTTGTCTTAGGACATGATAGAAATGGAAGGACTGAAATAGGGTGTTCAGCCCAGCTCTTCCAAACTGTTGAAGCTCGGCACCCATAATGCATGGGGACACATGGATGGGAACTTCCAGGCAGGATACAAAGCACTCAGAGAGTGCTGCAGAAATGATGCAGTCACTTAAAAGAACTATTTGGGAAAAAAAAAAAAGTTTCTTCCTTTGACGTCCTTACTACATTGTCGGCATCAGCTAATGTGCTTGAAGTGACAAACGTCTTGAAAGTAAAACACACAGGACTGTTTGTTTTGGAAAGGAACCAGGGCGCACTTGCTCCGAGGCAGAGCGCAGGGCGGTTCTTCTTTTACCTGCTGCCCTGTCCGTCTGTCCGTCCATCCGGCAGAGGCAAGGTGCTGCATGCTTCGTGTTGGGATGACTAACAAGCCCTTTGTCTAGGCTTGAGCTGCCGTGGCTGCTTGCAGTTCCTGGCATACCTCCGCTCCCCCCGCCGCCAGCCCCGTGTTGGAGCACTCCAGCAGCGAGGCTCTGGAAACAGGATGCCGCCTGGATCAGCGGCGGGACAAAGCCCCTCAGAAAGGCGAGCAGCCTCGGGCCAGTCTAATTACAAGTCCCTGCGCTGCTTGAAGGTACTCAGCTGACATGCCTGAACTGTGCAAAGACCTTCAAGTGAACTATTATACAAAGCTCAATGTATCACATGGTTGCGAAGCAGCTGCTAAGTCTCACTGTAAATGAGGCACAGAGATGATAAGTCACATACTCTCATATACAATGTGTTTAAGGAAACCCCCACCCTACGGATTTTACTGCCTTAGGCTAGGATGAAACTTGGGAGGTGGAGGGGAGGGAGGGAGATGTGGGAAAGAGTTTTATGTGAAGATGTTGGAGTCTACATTAAGGATGTGTTTACTTCTAGTAGCTTTGGCAAGTTAATCATAACATGCATTTAAGTTCCTTCAATAACATTCCCCAAAGTGGATTTTTTTAAATGTCATATCCCTGTTTAAACCAACACAAAACTGTATATCAAGATAAGCCTTCAGCTATGAGACACAGAAAGCAGTAGTTGCTAACATTTGGTTTCTCCTTTGCTCATTTTGCTTGGGTATGTGGAAGCCTGAAATATATGCTCTCCACTCGGACAGGATGAGCGCAAATGGCATTCATTTGATTGCAGAGATAGAGCACAAGGAAACATGATTAAGAAAAGATCTCTGGCAAAACAGAAAGCAGTAGATAGATAACATAGTTTGCAATAGTAAAGATGCTGCTTGCAATCATCTTAGAAGTCGTGTAATATTATAGCAAAGGGTACATTGCTGCAGTTTAGCCCCCTTAAGACACCCCACCTTGGGTTTCCTATAACTCAGCCACATGCTGTGACCACAGTCCTTTCTGAAATCCCATATTCATAGAAACAGAGGCTTGGGAGGGACCTCAGTAAATCATCTGTCGTTTCTTGTGCGCAACGATGAGATGGGTTCAGCAGTAGGAATCAGTGTGACGCTGAAATGGGAATTCACGCTCATTAGAGCTGTCATTTCAGACTCTTTGCACTGTCAGTAGGTGGCTCATCTTTTCAAGATTTCCCCTCCATCCATGACAACAAAAATCAAATAAATCCATGCCAAAAAAAAAAAAAAAGTTATTATATCATGAAAATATTGCAAAATACTAATTCAAAAGCAAGTCTAATTCTGTTTTGGAAAGGTCTGAAGCACAATCTTGGAACTTGTTTAACTGGCATGTGCAGGTTTTCAGACAAGCATCCACAATCACACTAGGCTTACTCACACCTTCTTCAGTTAATTTTAAAGCAGTTCTTTTGAAACCAGAGTTTTCTCCAGGTAGAAGGTGTGCCTATAAAACAGACTTAATAACCTATAAGCGAAAACACATTATATGCCCAAAACACTGTATGATGTCTTAGGCTCTGTTAATAAAATCCATTGACTTAAGGAAAAGAAACTGATCAAGAGACAGCAGCATGAAAGTATAGCAAGGAGTGATCAGATATCACTAGGGTAAGACTACCAGAAAAGGACAAGAGGCACAAAAATTCTCACTTTTATCTATAGTTTAATTGAAGAAGAAATATCAAAAAAAAGCAAGAGTAAATGTGAGGTCATAGAGATGACCTCTCTATGGTGGCAAGAGATTCACACTCTCACTGTTATAAAGGGAAAATGTTTCATCATCAGAACTGAAGCCAGAGTACCATCTCCTTTACAAAAGTAGACAAACCATGCTTAGCTCCCACTGGACTTTTTGAAGAGTTAAACATTTGCTTAAGTGATTTGATCCAGCTCTTATTCAAGGCAGATGCATCTCCTTTCAACTTCAAAGAGAGCATGACGACACCTTTGAGAACCACATTTCAATTTGGCTAACAGAGGGCTGCACTTAAATCAGTCACTAATAGAGATAACTGCAGAAAGCAAAAGTGGGTTCAAACTATGTTAAAAATTCAGTTGAAAAAAATAGCCTAGAACATCTCAGAGTAAAATTGGACAAACAGGTTTAAAACTAGTACAGATGGGCCAAAGTGCCTTTTGCCCCTTATCACAGACATTTATATTATATGTCAAAATAGTGCAGAATGCAGTGATAGTCGACATTAGAACTCTCTGTCTGGGTCATTGCAGATTCATCATCAAATGAAGCAAAATGTATTTTCTCCTGGAATGGGTCACTGTTCTCCTCAATCATCTCACGCTTTTGTTGTGTTTATTTTCAGCACACAGTTTAATCTTAAAGATGCCATTTAACAAAGAATTTTTCCTGATAGTAGCAACATATGGAAGCAGCTGTTTGCAGTTCCTGTTCATAAAATGAGTTACATCTTCCTTTAAACAAGACAGCTTTTTATTTCACTGCTAAACCTGCAGTTGAATCTGTACAAAATGATAATAAACATGTCCAGAGAGAGGTCTCTAAGCAAGAGTTACTGTCCATGAACTCTGCCACCCTTTGGTTCTTATTTCCTAGCACAAGATATTTGTCTGCTTCCGAGGATAGCTTTAACATGCAAAACATGAGCTACAATTTGGCACTCATTTCTTAATTATTGTTATTATTGTCATAAAAAAAAAATGGTCACTGAAAATATCTACAAAAATGGAAATGTCTGATATGTTACACATTGCCTTAGTACACTGCAGCAAAAATAAAAAGATAACACGTTGTACAGCATGTCCAAAACATAGACTATATCTATACTTCTAAATAAAACAGGGGCAGAGAGTGAACTTGATAACAGGACTGTGCTCATCCATTTTGCTTAATTGTTGGCAGCCTTTCTGGCACAGGTTTGTCCTGTGTCCCCTAACAGTTTTCAAGATGATGCCCAGGCTTGGCTGATGGGAGAGCATATGTGTCAGAGAGCGTTCCCAACTGTCATGTGGGAACTGTGGGCTGCAAGAAGCTACTGTCCCCATTGGCTTTGTGTGATCAGAGACTAAAATTCCCTTCGTTTTTATGCTGTGGAAATCTAACTCTAAAGGGCAGAAACATAGCCATCATGTTACTGAAGATGCCTGAATAGAATATGCAGAAAACAATAATTAAATTTTAGATCTGCAAGGGCACAGTGTGTTTACAGGAGAACTAACACCAAGCACTGTGTAATGAGGACAAGAGAACAGTCGCTGACTGTGAATATCAACATAAGTATATCAGGTCTGGGACACTTGAAGCCATGCTTTAATATGACTTCTTGGGGAGAAAGAAACAAACTCCTCTGACACACCAAACAGCAACTTGTTCATTTTTTAGCTAAAAGGAAAATGTCATGAACAACCCTAACAAGTATACCTTATCATGTTGTCTGCTGGGTTCTAGCAGATCTAACTGCAAGATTGGTTGATATCTCTTTATAGGGAAAGGTGTCTACCTGTCCCTGTGTGGGGACACAAAGAAAAAATATCAATAAATATCAGTAAAGATGTATAAAGGCAAAGGGGGCTCTAGTATCGAGACAAAGGATTTGAGAATGAAAGGAGACAGTGAGGGTTTTGGTTTCAAACAGGGGCAGAACATAGAGAATTACTTGTCTTGAAAGTTCACTGAGACACCTAATACTAAGAGGTATCTCAAAATCTTTCAGGGACATGATAGATAAGTGCATTGATTTGGGTATCGCTAAGAAGACAACACTTTCAGTAGTGAAATGCCTAACATTTTGGGAATATTCAATAATACACTGGGTTAAAAAAAAAAGACAAAAAAAAGACAGTATCTACATAATTTGTAGTCTAAAATGAGCAAGTTTAAGGCAGTGTAGGTAGATTTAAGATTAGAATATAATGTTAGCGTGTTCTAATGGGAAGAATATATTGTAATTGTGCCCAGCTCTAATCACTTATAAATACCTTATGTCTCGTAGTAAGAGTATAAGCTAATTAGACTTAGAAAAGGGCATTAAAAGGAGGGAGACCTTCTACTAGCTTCAGCACAAAGACAGCTTCCCATTATTGGCTATTTTGTCTGCATCACTCTATATAGATGTTATGTCTACTGGGGATTTCTGCATCCTGGGAGAGAGAATAAGAGATGATTCAATGTTCTGAGCAGATAAAATGAGCAAGAAGCTCATAATAATAGAGGACTTTACCCAGAAGATAAGATGCAAAATTTACAAAAATATGTGGAATATATTTTTGCTACATTTATTCACCAGAACTGTGGCCTTCCTTGTTTACACTCAGTTCAATCATAGTTTCATACAGGCACATGTCATCACAGATATAAATTCACTGGTAATACCAAACACATCAACTATCTCTTAATCACGAACAGATTCTTTTCCCTCATATGTCCCCTACTTTATTATGTTTTTATTATGTTATTATGTACTTATTATTTTATTTATGTTTATTGAATTTCTTTCTTAAACCCTTTAAAAAGGCTTGACTCTCTTATAAAGAAGAAGCTAAAATCAGCTATGATATCCTACAGGAATGGTTTGATGGATTGAATGCAATGACCTAGGACATAGAAGTAGCAATTTATGTGTCCATCACTTCCTCCCTTGCTTTTGGCTAGCAATCCCAATTTGGAAATGTTGGACATGTCCTTGGCTTGGCTTCTTTTTTCTCTTCATAGTGAGTTTTATGACAGTTCTTATTAAACAGATGATGACTGTATAAACTGGTAATTTGCAGTAACAGCGGCCTGGAGTCTGTCACTCGAAGTCACTTTTAAGTCCCATTTGCAGGTTTTCATATATGATAATTTAAGCGTCTTCTTTCCTGTAGCTGACCTGAGTTAAAATTAATCCTAGTATTATAAATAACAAATAACTGTACTGAAGGGTGCAAAACAAACAGCAGATGAGAATTAGACAGCTTGTTTTTATATATTTTGAACATATCAATACTACAGAAAGGAACCTAGCCTTAACTTCTTGACAGCTTAGCCCTGACAGACCTTCCTGTCATGTTTTCAGATGTTACCTTCCCTTACCTGTCTTAACATCGCTCTGCTGACAAGCAGGGATCTCAAAGCAAAATCGGCAGAAGGGAATTTGTATCTGGATGTCAGTCACTGTAATATACAGTCCATGTAATTGCTGAGCTTTGCTGGTATACTTCTTGTTAAGGTGTTGAGAAGACAGGAAGATGATATTGACTCTTTCATATTTACTATTCTGTAGTGGCAACTCTATAGTTAGAAATATACCAGGAACATCGTAATAAGTTAATTCTCTCTTGGAAAGAAATAATTATTCTTTCTAACCACCAATGATTGAATTGATGTTCTTGCGCTTTAAGTGAAAAATCTCAGAAATTGAACTTAACTTTATAAGTTATATAAACTTATGAAGTTACTTAACTTCATATAATTTTTTGATACAAGTAGAATGAATGCATTACTACAAACACATTTTTTCAGTAAACGTTTGCCACTCTTCTAAACAACTGTATTCTGTTAAAAAAAGGAAAGGAAAGGAAAGGAAAGGAAAGGAAAGGAAAGGAAAGGAAAGGAAAGGAAAGGTAATGAAAGGAAAGGAAAGGAAAGGAAAGGAAAGGAAAGGAAAGGAAAGGAAAGGAAAGGAAAGGAAAGGAAAGGAAA